>JBAMBS010001916.1:0-139057 GCA_037044455.1 Zygothrica quintamaculata
ACCAAGCGAAGCGCGAAATTTGAATGCAAAATGAATACCGGTATGTCATTACCAAACAACCTAATATATGCTGACAATAAGAAATCAAAATTTACTTTAAAGTACCTTTAAATATATGTTTAAAAATAAATTAATAATATTAATGTATAGCACACTAGAATTGTTATTAATAAACACTTAATTGTATATCACATTATTATTAATATTATTATTATTTGTTTGTTAGTCTAGTATAACCTATTTACAGACTTTATTTATGCAGGGTAAAAAAACACAATTATTGTTTCTAAGCCCGACAAAGAGACCTTCAATGTTCCACACCAAACACTCAAAGCAGCAACAAGCATTTAAAACTATATATTTCCGTCAACAAAAAAGAAAAAAAAAGCAACATGAATTGGCCAGAAATAAAAACAGTTTAAAATGATGTCATTAACGTTATAAAAAGCGACTCATTAACTGTGCCAAACAATATAAATAAAAAAAACAGAAGGGAATAGAAAAGGAATAGAAAATTGAATAAAAAGAAGAGAAAGTATATAAAACATATATAATATAACAAACTTAAAATTTAATATACTATGTATGTTGAATAATATATTTTATATAAAATTTATTTTTCTATTATTACCTACTATATGTAAATTCCTTTTGTATGTTTCAAAAATTCTTAAATATTAATTTAGTTTTTTTTGTGGTTCTTTTTTTAAGTACGATTTACACAAAATGCACAACGAATTACACTTGGTGGCAACTTTGCAGCAAATATTTTCACAAATTTTTATACCGTTTTATTTTATACTTTAAAATACTTAAAATCTCTCAGGTATAAACTTGTGAAGTGATAAACTGGTAAGATATAAAGGAAATATATATATATTTATATATATATACACTGTGATTATTTCCTTAATTTATTTAACATTCACGTTTATTATAATTTTATTCCACATTTATACAGTACAGTAATATATATATGTACTTTATGCCGTTTCTTTTTATTTTTACATGTTAAACAAAAACAAATACAAAATTGTTACTTAATTTTTAAAGGAAAAAAAACTGTACAAATATCACTTGTTAATATATATTTTTATGCATAACAAAGCTGCCATCAGGCTGATGTTAATAAAGTAAAATAAAAATTGCAAACATAACGAATGAGCCACAGATAAAACGTAAGAAATAAGAACAAACGCAAAGGGAAACTGTATATGTTTACAGTTATGTTGAGTTAATGCAAATACCCTAAAAAAGTTTAAGGTAAAAGAGTTGCTGGCTTAGATGTTAAATAATTGTATAACAATTTAAATAAATTAATAGAGCTAAAATAAAAATTAATTAAATTTTTGAATTTAATTTTTTAGACTTAGTTATTTGAAATAAATCAAAATAAATATATTTTTAAAAATATTTTTTTTTTTATAAATAAATAAACAATAGTTTTATTAATAGTAAAATATATATAAAATAAATGTTATGAATAAAATAATTATTTTTACGTGTATATACATATAATATACATATAAAAACTTTTAATTCAATTAAAAATGTAGATAATGTTTTAATTAAATATCATTATTTAATTAAATAAGTTTAAATTCAAAAAAATAAAATATTCGTGCAAATTAATAAAATTTATAAAGTTTATTATACATTTGAAATATTTCTTTAATCATATACACGTAAAATACAGCATATCCATTGGACATAACCTAAAAAACTTTTGGCATTGCAGTCAAAAGGTGTGTAATATAAGGCTAATACTTATTCCGAGCACTTTTTTTTTGTAATATTCCATTAATTTGCACGAATATTGCCACGTTATTAAAAAAGAAAAATACAAACTTTAAAAACTATTAAAATTGCCATAAAACAATAAACATTTTTTAGTATTATTATTGTAACGTGATCCAAAAAATAAAACAAGAAAAAGCAATTAATAATAAGAAAAAATTAAAAACATCATTAAGCTATTTATTACTTAAATGAGTATCTATATGGTTTAGATAAGGGAATTACCGGAATACCACCAGCAAATAGTCTAGAAGAAATACGTGTCAAACGGTAAACAGGTTTATGTTATTTATATACACATATATATATATATATATATATATATATATATATATATCTACTTTATTTGATGTCACTGAATAATTAATACACTTACTTGCATGTAATTTAAAATTTAATTGAAAGAGGGAATTTTTATATTTATATATATATAAATATATTATATATATATATATATATATATATATGTATATATATATAAATTAAAATTAAAAATGTCTCTACTTTATTTGATGTCACTGAATAATTTAATAATAAAATAATTTTAATTTAAAATTTAATTGAAAGTGGGAATTTTTATATTTTAGATTTCTTTTTATATATTTTTATGCAAAAACAATAGAAGTATTTATGGAGATTCTAAGGGCTGAGGTGTAATTCAAGGCTAACAGGTTAACTTGATCACGTGTACAACTAACCTTTGTTAATATAAGCAATATTTTAAGCTTGTATTTAATGAGAGATATATTCTAAGCATACCATATACATACTTTAAGTATGATGAACCTTTATCTTCCCACAAATCAATGGCAATTCTAATGATTATTTTGTTCTGTACATAAGTTTTACAAGTATGTTAAGTACCTTAACCAATTTAAATGGGTAAATGGATTTAAGTAAATGTATATAACATGCAGCACAAAGCATTTACTTTTCCATAATATATATATATATTTATATAAATATATATATCTTTAGCATATGTATATATAAAGTCGAGGCAGCGCCTCACATAAACTTACACTTGACGTATATTTTTTTGGGTAAGGATCTTTTTGAAGTCAACCATAGCCGACTACAGTATTTGCACATGTATTTTAAATTTATTGATATTTTTTTTTTAACATAAAATTTCAATTCAGTTAGCGCCCATGTGGGCGTCTATTGATACCAATTAAAATTTAACCGGAAATTATATGCCGCTTCTCTTATTTGTCTCATCGTTTCGCATTGATAAAAACAAAAAACAATAAAAAAAAAATTTAACACGAACGACAAACTATGCGCATTTAATACATTTCTTTTGTTATAAACAAAATATTGTTTATTAATAAAATGACATGCACGAAATAAAAAAAAAATTATATTCAGCAAAAAAAATTTATGAATAAACCATATTGAATTAGGTATAATTATTATTGTAATTGTTAAATATGGTAAAAATAAAACAAAACTAATTTGTTTTTTATCAGTATCATCGAAATTATATATACTTATGTATATTGCTTAAAAACAAGTCAATCAAATGTAACTTATATATCTATTTTGATTTACTTTTATATACATATAAGTGAACTCCATCAGGGTTAAAGATGTATTAAAATCTTACAGGTGTTTCTCTGTTTTCAATTAAAATGGAAATCGAAACTTTGTACTCTAAATTGCCATTGAAAATATAATATATATATATACTATAGCTATAGGTCAGAAATTAAGCTGATATTTTTTGAAAAACAAAAAAAAACAGAGCAGAGTCTATTCATTGAAGTCTCAATCATTCATAAGTTGAGCAAGTAAAGCGCTTTGTTCATGGATCGATTTCCTTAAAATTATATTGACTTTCGAGTTGTTAATTAAAATTTTATTGGTTGTTATAAAAAAAAAGTTTACTAATTCATTTGTTTAGCATTATTAAATTTAAAAGCAGCTGCATTAATTAAAGATCTGGGACCATCCCCAAAATCAAGTGCTAATAAGTCTTACATGCTTATAATTTGCCTTTTTTTATATTTTTATTCTTACTATATTTTTTTATTCGTTTTTTTTTAAAGGCTTCCCCTTAAAAATAAACTGTATAATTTTATTTATTTACTTTTCCGCACGAGCCTTTCAAATTTCTAAAATTATTTGTTTATAATTTTATATACATAAATATTATTTTTCTCAGAATAAACAAGATTTAACTAGTATTTTGGTATGATTGTTAACCCTTTATAGCGCAATGTTGCAGATCTGCAACACACCGTTTAGAAGCCATTATCTTACAGTGTGTAATGCAAATTTTAAAAAAATTATTTTTTTCTGTTTAGAAATAATCATTTTATTAAAAAAAAAATGCTGCTGCTATCTTTAAATTATGCCAAAGATACCCAAAAATAATTATTTTACCCGTGACTTTTGTAAATTCTAAAAACTTGAATTTTTGTGCAGTTTCTTTAAAGAAAAAAAAAAGCATTAAAAAACAATTGTTTAATTGAAACTATTGGAAATTATTAACAGGTATACATTCTATTTTTTATATTTTGTCGAATTTTGGTAATTGGTCCATTAGAACCCAAGAAAATCAGCAATTTAGCTATGTTAAACACACAGTTTTTCTTGAAAAAAAAATAGTAAAACCGAAATTAAAAAAATAAAAAAATTAAAAAAAATATTTTGAAAATCGGAGTTGTTGCGCTTTAAAGGGTTAATTGTTTTTTTGTTTATTTATTTTTTTTTTTTAAGAAAAATAAAGTTTCTTTTATGTACTTTGTTATTAATTAATTAATTTTATTTCTTCAAATTTTAGAAGTTTTTTCATATCAAACTTCTTTGATAAGGAAAAATGTAAAAAAGTTAGATTTAAATTTTATTAATAAATTTATTTTCGTTTAACTGTTAAGGTATATAGAAAAAAAATTAAGAATTATCTTACAAACAAACAGAAAGTCAGGAATAACGGAAGCTAAATAACACCCAATCTTTACTATATATATGGATCTGGAATTAAAATCAAAGTACATCTAAATAAATTTCACGAATTATAAAAGTGAAAACTTTGAGAAAAACAGAAGATATATATATATATAAAGAAGAGTATATAGAATTTTATATACTGAGTAAATAACTTCCAGATATATTCTTGACTAACTAACTAGTAAGCTAAACTAGTAATCAGTTGCCTAAACCAGATCAAATCAGTGAATAAATTTGAAGTCAAATACTAAATCTAGAAGTGTTTCAATTAGCACAGCAATTTAACATTTGTTACTCCATATACCTATATATAATATATAATATATAACTAAATCCGATCAAACGGGTACACCACTGTAAGACTTAATCAAGAGAGTTAAACTTAAAACAAATGAAATACAAAGGGTAAATTTATAAGCTGATAAATTCTCCGATTAAATATCACAGCTCCAAATACTGAAAACATGCATGTTGGAATTGCGTCTTGATTCCTATATATAAATAAATAATTTCAAGAGCATGTACGGTATTATTAACTTATATAAGAAAAACTACTATATATATTTTCTAAACTAAATGCAAAATCAAAGAAAATTATACTCAAATAATCTTTAAGTTATGTCAATTTGTTTGGCAATCAAGACTGCTTTAACCTTTCACTAATCATCTAACTAATCATCTACTATATGTAAATATGAAATTTATATACATATATAAATATATATATATAAACATGGATATATACATATTATTATGCATAGCCAATTTGGGGTGAAACTTGTGTGCAATGCAAATAACTTTAACATGTTGCCCTTCTGGCCCTAAGCCTAATCTCAATCAATGGATAGCTTAGAATTCTCCCACAGCAAACATGCCAAAAATACTTTTGCCATGTTGCCCTGAGGCAAACTGTAGGCGAAGCCCCCTCCCCCCCCCCCCTTTTCGAAGTTCTTAAGTTCTTAAGTTATATGGTGAAACCGTAGATGCCTTAACAAATAATTTAACAAGTGATTAGCCGCACAAAAACTTTACAGCATCAAAGTTGCTCCGTCCTAGCAAATATTAGAGAGCGCACTTTTAGGCGCATTTCAGGCATAAATTATAATATGGTAACATTTTTGGTTAGTTTTGAGACCCTTTAGGCATGTACCAGCTAATGAAAATTCTATCTGAATTTTAAATAACAAAAATAACACAAAAAAAAAAAAATTTGCCTATGCAATTTACCCTAATGATGACAGACAGAGAAAGAGAGAAAGACAAAGACAGAGAGAGAGAGAGAGAAAGAGAACTTAAAGCTATGAAATACCTCAACAAACTCATGGAAAAATTTTATCGTAAGGCTGCAATTAGACCAACGCTAATTGCTGGCAATTGTCGGGTCTGGCTGCAGCAACGAACTATACATATACTTATATAATATAAATATAAATATATATATATATATATATATATATGTTTATATACATAAATATGTGTATGTAGGTATGTGTAGAAGTGGCCAAAGCATTACTTGAAACCCAATTCACAGCTGCATTTTAGTAACGAAACGGGTGTTGCTGCCTAATGCGGAAGAGCTACATAAAGGTATTAAAATTGCACTTTGAATTGTACAACAACTGTAGGTACAACAACAGAAACAACAGCAGCAGCAACAACAAAGTAATTACTTACTACTTGCTGACCTGTCTACTAGTTTAATTCATTCTGTATATATAAATTCAGTGACTAAATGTAGATCTCGTCTATTTAAAATGAAAACTCACACATACAATGAACGCCTTCATTATGCAAGTGGCTAACGAGAAATGCTGCAAGGTCAATACTTTCAATGAAAAGTGTCAATCATAGTTAGATATATATATATGTACCAATATATATAGTATTGTGTAAATCGGTTCTAATTATAAACATGATTTATTCTGATATATAGGTTGCATATAAGTATAATTTTTATAACGAATTAAATGTTCCTCATCGACTGGTTTCACATTTTATTTATCGATATCTTTTTTAACATATATTTTAACTGTCCCAATGACTTTGTTTTAAGTTATTTAGCTATTCCTATTATAAACTATAACGTAATTCAATTCATTATATAGTTTTCATTCATAAAATATCCGAAAAATAGGATTTAAAATTTGTATTTTTTTTAGTTAATTCCGAAAACTTTTCTCAATCAATTTTTATTCTCAAATTTTGTCCAAATAAATCAAATGAAATCTTTACCTCTTATATATTTATTTAAGCGTATGGTTATTGGAGTATATATATATATACATATATATAAGATAATTGCGGTTCAACTTGGTAAAAACCAGTTAACAACTCGTTTTAGGCAGTGTCATTGACGTTCTGTTTCAGTCATATAAATTTTATGGCTCAAAGTTAAACAAATATCAAATAAATAATAAGTTATATATTTTAGTGTATATATATATGACACCTCGAACTTTGGATACTCTAGATATAACTGATACAAATACACACAAGCATACAGACACATTCTTCTCTTAGATTTCACTTTCCCTTTCTATATGTATACAATCCTCACCATTTCGAATTATTTCAAATAATCTAGGTCTATTGTTAGTCTATAAGGTATTATATATATATATTTAGCAATATCCTTAGTAAATATTTTATCACATATACTCCACATACCTTAATACAGTACACAAAGTACTAACACCTACTGCTATTGTTATTAATGACTTCAAAACATTGTTTCGCATAACAAAAAAAACATAAACAAAACAAAAAATAAGAAGAAAACAACAACCAAAACAAAAACCCAAAAAAAATATATATATATATGTATATATATATATGAATAATTCTGTGTTTAAAGCCCGACCGATTGCGCCGAACGTTGGCGATGAACTCGTGCGAGACGCATCCAAAGATACGTCAAGTTCAAATTTAGAATACAACAAAACTAAAAACATACAAGAATTAACTGTGAATGACAATAATAACAATAGCAAAAACAACAACAAAACAATTACAACTAACAATAAGTACTACAACAATAGAAACAATTATTTACAATATAAAAACAAAACAGACAATAATTATGAGATAAGTATGGAAAATGCACCAAAATTGCTTAAAGCTCAGAAAAAACAGAAAGTTACTTAATATTATTTATCATACAATATTTATATACATATATATATATATATATATATATATATATATATATATATATATATATGTACAGTACAAACTCTTTCAACGTAATATTTCTAATGGGCGGACATTCCTCTTAGATAGATATTTTGGCTTTTACCTATATAATTACTATACAATACAATACAAACGTTTCAGGTTCACAACATTGGACCAATTTTCGTCTTGAACGGAAACAAAATGCACGACGGTCGCTGTTTGTCTATGAAAGGTTTCACTGTACATATATAATACATAAATGTAAAAAGAAAAAACAAAAAAATTGAACTATAACACAGCTGTAATTAAACAAGTGTTAAGCAAAAGCCATACATTATATACTCATACTTTGATATAATCCAGAAGAGAGTCTTCTAAGAGACACTATTCTTGTATATATAATAACTAAATAGGATCCTAACAAACGCTTTTTATATTATATATATAGAAAACAATACTTAATAAGAATATATCAAAATTTTAATTAGTATTTAGTATAGCCTGCTCTGCCCATATACGATAAATTAACACCGCCTGCTAAATACTAGTTTTAACCGTCAGATAAGTGTGACAAGCTTTACATACATACATTATTAACAATATTAGGTAAATTATACAGTATTCTTATTCCTACTTATACAATATTTCTATCCAAATAGGAATATTTGAGCAGAATTAACAATTATAGACAATTTTATTACAGCTTATTTGAAACTGCGGTTAAAAATTCTTATATAGGAAAATTATTAAGGCTTAACGGTTTGTTTTTTTTTAATTACAAAAATTGTAATTATATATATTTAAATGCTATGCTCTTTGTATATTTCATTGCGATAACTAAATCGAAATAAACTAAAAATATACTTAACATTCTGTATGCATACAATATGCAATTTAAGGTCGTAGAATACTTAAATTAATCTAGTTGTAGTAAACAGTTACTGCTTCACTTAAAAAAAAAAAAAAAAAAATTAGAATATTAATAATGAAACAATGACTTTCAAGTTCGACAGTTAGTTAGTTGAGGCAGTGCAACTTGAACTTGGATGCTAATTGTTAATAGCTTGCTTTTGGCCAATAAATTACATGTTGAATTGACTGCGCTGCTTTGAGGTAGATGGTTGCATTGGTGAAGTGCTTTGCACCGGCTGTGGCTGAGTTTGTTGCGATTGTTGTTGCGGTGGTTGTTGTTGTTGTTGTTGTTGTTGTTGTGTCTGTGGCAATGGCAGTTGTTTCTCTGAAGAGTCGGTAGATTTGCCACCTTGTTTTTGATAGACTAGACCGGCTACACCTGGTATAGTGTTGCAGCCAACGCAAGCATGCAACGTCTCATGTATAAATATATCACAATCAATACAGAAAAACTGGTTACAGTAACCGCACTTGAAGGCATTTTTATCAACTTGAGCATTAAGTACTTTAATGCAACCATAACATTTGCGCAGACTACCAATTTCGGTTTCTATGGCTGGAACAGTCTCAAATGATACTTCTTCAAAATTTGGCACAGGAAACAAATGATGGTAGGAGCGTGCAAGATGTGGTGCTGATACCAACGTTAACCCACAGCATTGACATTCTACGGGAAGTTCACAGTATTTGCTATTACATTGAGGACAATGATGCCCGGTGGTACACAGTTCACTGGGTTCATCGAGATTTTCAATATGACACATGCACATTGAAAGTGGAGCATCCTTGCCTTCAACTTCACTTTTACTGTGCGGAAATCCCATACGAATAAGCGAATTATCTTGGGTCTTAGCTGCTGGCGGTGGATCAACCTGAGACAGCAGTTGATCACGATAATGTGCATCATCCAGTACAGCACCAAAGGTGCCCATTGTTTGTTGTGTAAGATGACGACAAATATGAATTTCGGCAGATAATGAAATAACCGAACAGCGTATACGTTCCTTTTTCAGCTCTTCGATTGTTCCATTTATGTCCAAAGGATCACATGTAGTTAGTGAGCCCATAATGATAACAATCTCACGGGATGCATGCGATGGAACCACTTTCAGTGTTTTCAGCGCAAGATCTAAGCCATTTTGCAGTGAAGGCTCACTTGTTAGTGGTACATTAGCCAAGCTGCCAAATACCATAAAAAGATTAGAAATAATTTACATTGGACTAAATAAACATCAGTCACCAAATGATAGATCAATCAACTAACCTTTCAAGTGCTTTTAAATGCACGCGGGAAGTACCTGTCAACTCGGTTATCTTCTCGGCGCGCTTTGCTTTTAACGCTATTATGCCTAGTTGGCTAATGGGATTTTGATCAAAGAACTCCTCAATAAAGATCTCGAGCAACTTAAGTGTACATAATAAACGCGTTGGCTTTAAATCTGGAACGCTCATGGATTCGGAGCAGTCTAACACAATAAACACATGTCGCATCATACCCAAACGATTTTGCTTTGACTTTTCTGTTTGGCGTTTGCGTTTGGCTTTCTGGATAATTTCGGCAATTGCGCCATCCAGTAGACCATCGTCGTCCTCCTTGATGGCTTCCCTGTGATTCAAGTTATTAATTTTAATAGAAAAAGCGACACTTGTTTTCTTCGATTCCTTACCATGTTTTTTCGTATCCTGTTTCCCAGCGATACTCTTTTTGATCTTCTTGGTCGTCGTCAGCCATTTTGATCAACTATTTATGAAAAGCGAGCGTATTTCTAAATTTAACTAAAAAGTTGTTCACACGAACAATACGCCGGCAAATAAAGTGTGTACACAACAAAACAAAGTAAAAACTATTCAGCTGAAATACGTAGGGCTGTCAATATATTGCAAATATTGCATTTACATCATTTTTATATACTGAAATTTTCTTTAAAATCAATAAATAATTCAAAATTTTGTTTAAATAAATATATATGTAAAATTTAATAAGGTTAAAGTATATAATTTATTATTATTTATTAATACTATCAAATGACCAGTGTTGCCATATGAATTATAGATATACACCACGCCACGTGATTGGCTCACAAAGGGCTACAAAATACGGACGAACGGATAACAGCGCTATACAATCGGTCGAGCATATACGAAGTGGCAAATATCAAAAATTAAAAAATTTATTCAAACTTATAAAGTAGATATTCATATAATATTGCCAATAATATTAATATTAATATATTTACTCTCGGCATATAGCAGGTGTGTTGAATGTTATCATATATATTACATGCATATTAATGCTGTACCGCATACATAAGTCACCATAGTCATCTTTTTAAAACAGAACTGGCCACTTCGTTCGCTCGTACAAACTTTTTGGCATTCAGAGTTGGCGCGCGTGCATTTGTGAACAGCGTTGCGCGAGTTGGAGAATAAAAACAGTTAAATTAAAATTAATTGTTCAAAAATACTAGTTGCAGTATAATATAGTTTAAAACGGTTTTGTATATGAAGGTGTGTGAAAGGAAAAACAATTCCAAACCCTAAACAAAGTGAAAAAAATGCATTGAGACATTTGCCGTAAGGCGAGCGCAAAGAGAAAATGATATTGCAAATGGTGCTAGATAATTGAATGTATTGTGGTAATTAAACTACAAACCATACTTAATTCCATGAATTAAACAACATCTAAGTGTGTTCATATGTGCATTTAAATAATTTAACTAATTTTCGCAAAAGAAATTGCAGCTAGCGGCTTATTTGCTTAAAAATGGCGGCTATTTAAAGATAAGAAAAACATAATTCGGTTTGTTGTTGTTAAGTATATTCAACTTAATGAATGTACTTAAGTTTTTTTTAACATTTATGTTTTGCTATTGCATTTTTCGCGCCCGGTCTCCTACGTTTTCGGCGTCTTCTTTTTGTGCGGGCGTTCGTTGCATTTTTGCCCATTTGGTTTTGTGCTCGTCTTTCGGCCTAGGCCCTGTATCCTTTGCAGCCATCACTTACGATAAAAAGTCACCACACTTGGTTGCCAGTTGTTAATGTTGCCACTTCGTTGCACAAACACACCACGGCACTGTACTTTTTTTTTTTTACTTTCATGCGTGTGTGTGTGTGTGTGTGTGTGTGTTTATGCGCGAGTTTTCCACGGTTTTTTTTTTTGTTTTTAAACTGTATAAATTTTTTTTTTTAGCTGTAACGTTGGTATTGTGTATAATGTTGGCACAGGAGATTGCACCCACGGAAATTGGTAAACACGCAAATATAATCAGGGGTAAGTAAGCAAATGTGCAAAAGAAAAGAAAGAGGAAAAAAAAAACAATAAAGAGATATTCATACCTTCCCTCCACTTCCTATTCAGTTGCTCAAGAAGAATTAGGGAACATGGATGTGCTCGTTTGTGGTCGTTGTCTGCGCGCCTTTAATTTTGTTGAGGAGTTCCAAACGCACAAGGAGGATGATGCTTGCGAAAAGGAAAATTCAAATCGTAAAGAATCTCTTAATACGAAGCCCACAATCTGGGCATTTACATTATGGAAAGCCACACAAATACACACACGTAAAGAAAGCAATTCATCAAGCTCATGGGCTCTCTATCAGCACTGGGTGAAGCTAGAGGAAAGCGTGAGAGAACCTTGGATTGTTGCCGGCAAAACAATTCAATCTTTCGGCAAAATTGGGCATGGTCAACTTCAGGACATGCCTGTACGGATAACTAAAACTGTTGTTAATCCCAACAATAACAACAACACTAGCACTGCTAACAGCAATAACACATCTTCCAACTTATCACCCATAAAAAGTAAGAGTAAAAATTAAATTTTGAAATAATTACTATTTACGGTGGAATATTATTTGATGACGAAGTTTAAATTTTTAATAATTTCAATAATAAATAGATTTCCTAGAATAGAAAAAACCAACCATACATATATATATATATATATATATATATATATATATATATATATATATTTATATATGTATAATAACCTATGTATAGCGCATTATTTAGATAGACTATTAAGTAAAGTGTGAATGATTCATCTCAAACTATCCAACGTGAATACACTAATTCTATAACGTTACTAATAATAATGTTAATACCACATCATTTATATTATCTTGTAGAAACTCCTGCTGGAAAGCATGCAACAATCACTTCACAGCTTAAGGATACAGAAAATCAGCGACCCAATTCTAAGCCAGGCACACCTACACCCACAGGAGCATCATCGCCAGCTGGACTAGGTGGTATGGTTAAGAATAATAACATTGCCATACGTGTCGATCCGAAAACTGAGCAGCGTAGTGAGGAGGCCGTAGAAAGTATTGTGGCAAAACGATTTAATCCTCGTCGAAAAACCCATGAGTATTTAGTAAAGTGGATTGACCGATCGCATCATGAAAACACCTGGGAAGTTATGGCTAATTTGGAGCGAGTACCCTATTTTCTGCAGGTATTCGAGAAGCAATTGGCACGGCAAAAACTTAAGCGTGAAAGGAGCCTAGATGCGCTTAAGCGCATGCAGATGGAAACAAATAGCAAGGACAAACAGCAATCACCTGTAGCTGCTAGTCACAAAACAGAAAACGCACAACCACTTAGTCCACAATCTTCTTCAATAATGTCTCCAAATTCGTCTGGCATCGGTTCATCGCGTCCATCACGTACATCCAAGACCAAAGCTATGGATAAATTCAAGCAATGGGTACCTGATGGTGGTGCAGGCGAGGGCTCAACTTCACCATCATCTGCCAATGAAGATGAATCTGCTACAGAACAGGAATGGTCAACGGCCACAACAACGTCAACAGCCATTAAACGGAAATTAAATCATACAGATTCCAGTGCCGAAGGTACAGGTTTTAATGCATCAAATGAATCCATTGAGCTAGAAGATCTTGAAGAGGATTTAATACCATCACATATGGTAAAACGTTTAAAAAACGGCGGAAGCACTGTACAAATGAATAAGCCAAAAGTTCTTACTTTAACGCCCATAAATCCGGCACGCATCAATGGAAATTCATCATCTCCGAATGTGGCCATACCCGAAAAGGATCCAAAAATGGGTGAAATTATATACACCGATGACAGAACCAGTACGGGCATGTTCCGTAAACCCGACATGCCCAATACATTACAAGCAGTAAGTAATAATCTAACTCTCTCTACTTTACGATGAATATATCCATAAAAATTATAATTCATTTCTGAAATGTCAAACTGACAATAGACTACTCTATACTCTTTTTTTTTTATTTATTATATACTTATATATATATATAAGTTTATGTATTCGATGTCTAATAATATGATTTCTCATTGTAGAAACGTCTAAAACATGAGGGGCCAGTGCGTTATTTAAATCGTATTGAAATGGGCAGCAATAACAGAGGCATCTTTCGTATAGAACAATCAGAAGGTAGCGAAACTGCATCAGCAGTAGTGAAGAGTAGCCCCCCAGCTTCCATACCGCCTGCCAAACGTATGGCTGTTGCTCGTGCCGCTGGCAATAATTCGCCGGTGACTGTAGGACAGCGTCCACATGTATTACGTGCGCCTGGACAAGGCAATCCACTGCAACGTCGTCCTGTGGTTAATAGCAACACTCCGAATTCATTGCGTCAGGTGGCAACACCCGCTCGATCCGGCGCACCAACTGGCACTGGTCGCATGCTGGTCACGCGTGCCAATACGCCACAGCAGCAGCTGCAGCAACAACAACAGCAGCGCCAGCAATTGGCGGTCGCAAAGCCTGTTACGCCTGAACAAAAGATATTGCAACTGTCCAAGTCTGGTGATCTCAAGGTGACGCGCAAAGTGATGGCAATGCGCGAGGATCTGATAGCACAACGTACGGCGCAAGTACGACAACATCGTCAGCAACAAGCACAGCAACAACAGCAGCAGCAACAACAACATCAACAACAGCAGCAGCAGCATCCTGTACAGATCCAAAAGGTTCAGCAACTTAATCCGCTTAGACAAAGGCCAATAAATCCAGCACCTAAGGCACAGCCCATGCAAATAGAAATAGAAGTGGATCAGGAAGAGGTGCAACAACATCAGGCAAAACTCTGCCCCATCACTGGCAAACTTATAGGCCAAGAAGAAACACAGCTACAAATGGAACAAGAGCAACAACAGGAACAACAACGCGAACAGCTTGAAGCTGCGGCTCAAGCATTGCTGGGTAGCGACCAGCAAGTACTCACAAACGAGGATGGCTCTGCGTTACTAGTACGCGGAGAAGATGGCACTGTCTATCAGGTGGCCGGCAAGAATGCTGAAGGCCAGACCATTCTTGTAACACAGGGACCCGATGGTGAGCAGCAATTTGCATATGTTGCTGCCGCCGAGGGTGAAGATCAGGATGTCCTGACACTTGACAATGCTGTTGCAGAGGCCGTTGCTGCAGTTGGGCAACAAAACGATGCAACAGCAGATGGTGAACACATAGTTGTAAGCATGACCGAAGAGGAGTTAGCACAGCATCAAGCTGCTGTCTTGCATCAGCAACAACAGGAAGCAGCACCAGCGGGTAGTACACCACATACGACGCAAATACACATCACAACATCAGACAGTGACGGTACTGAAGCTCAAATACCAGCCGAAGTTGTCCAAGCGGATTTGCCATCTCCGGGTAAGTAAAAGCAATACAAAAAATTAAATATAAATAACATTACCCCCCCCCATCCCCCCGCCTTCAAACCCCTCCTTCCATCCCATTTTCAAATGGGATGGGCAAAGGTCCTTAAAATGGCAATAACAAAGAAAAATAATAATAATTTGCATATCGTTTGATATTTTTTATGTTGCTGCAGGTGGCACTCGGCGAGTTGTTTTGTTGCTGCAGGATGGCACTTTTATGATGACTGAAATGCAGGAGGATCAGTTTAAGACGCTAAATATCCCGACGTAAATAAAAGCTAACTAAATATATCTTAATTCCTAGGTATATATATATATATATACACTTATATATATATATATATATATATATATATATATGTATGTAGTACGTAGGCATAATTATGACATAGCACCGGCCGTTGTTTTAAGGATTAACAGGAAGCCGCTAAGCATTAGTATCACCCCTCCCCCCATATAGCTGCTCCCATTATGCCAATCATATCGCATTTTGAGAATTAGCATTCCTCAGAAGACTTCATCATTAAAAATTCTTATTTTACTTTTTTTTTTTTTTTTTTTTTTTTAAATATATACTTTTAAATAAGCTTTTTAAATAAATGTTAATCCAAATAATTAAAAAAAAAATAATAATAATAATTATAATTACAAAAAAAAAAGTCTTTGCAATAAGTGGAAAGTTTTTCACTATAGAAAAAATTTGGATCTATATAGTTTTTATCTCTGTGCTATAAATCAAACAGCAATCCTTGGCAAGATCCAAAACTGATAAGAAGAAAAAAAAAAGAAAAAAAAACAATTTTTAAGATAAAAAACAACCCCCCCATTAAGAATCATTACAAGATATTATAAGTAAAAAAAGTTAAGAAAAACAACGGCAACAAATTTTTGCATAGAAAAACTTATCTACATACATAAACACTGTACTTGTACTAATTAAAAGAAAAGAAAAAAACAAAACCCAAAAACAAAAGAAATAAGTAGAAAAGGAAGAAAAAGCATATACTATTCTAATTTAATTAATTTACTTATCTTAATATTGTATTGTGTAATTCTTATATTCTAGGCAACAAAAAAATGCATCAGTTGCATTTTAATAATATTAAAAAAAAAAAAAAAATAATAATAATAATAATAATAATAATAATAATATATAAATATATTAATAAAGAAGAAAAAAAAAAAAAGTTAAAAATTAAACAGAACAAAACTCAATGCAAACCATTAATTTTTGCAACATTTATATGTTTTACATACACACACACACACATACAGAAACACACAGGCACACACACACAGACATACACACACATATTACGTATAACAAGAAAATAAAAATATTAAAAATATAAAGAAAAACATAGAAGTATAACATGTAATTGTAATATTATTATTAATTTTATGAATTGTACAATATTTAAGTATTTTTAATATCTAATGAACCAACAACAATAACAGCTAAACACGACGCAATGTTCATTAATTTTAAATTTGAGCAATAGAGAGATGCATGCCACAAATATATATATATATATATATATATATATATATATATATATATATTAACTGCAATTAAAATTAAAATAAAAACAAGAAATGCCTGCGATTTCAGTGGACTTTGAATAAATTTTTGAAATTATATATGGCTTTTTTTATAAACAATTTTTAAGTTCAATATATATATATATATATATAGATAATAATGCGCTTGTAAATAATAATATACTATCTTTGGCGTAAAATGGAAATTTATGTATTATTTATTCTTTTTATAATTAATTTATATTTAATTCTTTTTATATATAATTTCTTTTTTCAGTTTTTTACCTCAATTTGTGACTCAGATTGAAGCGCATCGAATTATTGTGATCAATTTTGCTGCATTATTTTTTTTCCGAGTACTATTCAAGTCTATAAACCTCCCATATGGAATCGGCTTTGCGGCTTTTGAGACGAAAGAAAATAATTGTTTAATTTGACACAATTACTTAAAATAATAAATTGCATTTGTATTTGTTAATTACTTCGTTGCTGTTTTACACCAATTTCCCATTTTCATATTTCGTTCTAAATCTCCTTTTTTACCCACTTTTATTGAGGCTACAGTTTAATAAGAAAAAGTTAATAACAAAAAAAAACTATATTCTACTTATGAGACACAATTTTCCAAGTATCGAACTATTCCATAAACTCATAGAACAGCAATAGCTTCTGCGAGAAAAGGAAGTTAACATAAAATGAAGAGAGATAGATATATGTGCCATAGGTATGCTTACAGAGGGTTTATTTACTGTATGTTGAAAAAGAGGCAGCGAATTTAGTGAATATAAATAAAATTTACAGATTTATAGAATATAATATGACAAAAAATTAGATAAGTGCAATTGCATTTTGGAATGATTTTTAGATTTGAAATAAATAATATATAATAATTAAAAACTTATCTATTGTTTTTTCAACTTGTTAAAAATCTTTTCTGTTTTATTTTTTTAAATTTATTGTGTTTCATATTAAAAAAGAAAAATGGTTTTCAGTTAAAAGTTTCAGCAGAAAATCATTCGAATTCTTTTTTAAATTTGGCTATAAAAAATCCAACTGTATCCAAGTTTTTTATACGATTCATTTCGCTTGGACCAAAACGTTGTAGGAGTTTGCAATGGGCAGCATCAAGGTCAGGCAATTGCAGTCCAGGTGCGCCCAATAAAGGCGTAGCTTCAACTAGGCGTAACTGAGAAAATTTACGCAACGCCCAAGCAACAACCTGTTCACATTCTGCTTCCGTAACAGTACAAGTGCTGTAGACTAGGACACCGCCAGGTCGTAGAAGGGGCACGGCCTGTGTAAATAAGCTACGTTGTATTTTTGGATATGATTCAAGCACTTTTAGCTGTTTAATACTGCAACAGAGCTGCGGGCGATTACCCAATCCACTACAGGGTGCATCCAATAAGATACGATCAAAGCTGTTTGCGGCAAAGGGTGGTGCCATTGAGAGTGCATTACTGTTGCTTGACCAGGCTTTGGTAGCATCAAAGTGATGTAATTGAATACAATTGTAGTTGGCTAAGGTTTTTTGCATTGCACGCACACGATTAGCTGAGTTATCCAGTGCTATAATGGTCCCCACATCGCCCATTAGTTCTGCAATGTGTGTTGTCTTGTTGCCTGGTGCTGCACACATGTCTAGAATGCGTTCACCTGGTTGTGGCGCTAGTACGTGCACACACACAATGGAGGGTAAGTTCTGCAGCAAGGCCTCTGAGTCACTCAGATCGCCTAGTGTAGGCACACCATTTATATTCATTTGCATGTGTACAGCAATGCCAGAGAGTGGATTATCTTTGTTATTGTTGAACAACTGATGACGCTGCATAAGTACTTGTCCGACACCCAAAAATATCTTCTCATCGCACACATACCGTGTGGCAGTGCCGCGTTTGCATTTGCCCGGTAAATCTGCATACACATTAACCAGTTCCTGCAACTGTGTACCCGTCTCCATAGCTAAAACACCGGGCGCAAAAATATGTGCACCACGCAACAATGCAGCTCCGCAACATGTATCCACAATCAACTCCTTGAGACAATTGTCATATTTTAGATTAGCCGGTGGTTTTAATGGTGCTATACATAACATTTCTGGCAATTCTGTTAGAGTGTATACGCTTGGAGCTTCTTGACCATAACGTTCAATCAAATTCTTTTTCAGTTTAGCTTTATAGTCAGTTACGGATATGCGTAGGGTATTGATACGGTAGGTAGTAATGCGTGGTGTCTGGCATAACCATGGTAAAAGTTGTGGTAAACCTGAAGACTGAAAATATTTATAAGTTAATCAATGTTTTATCGATAATGAATTAGCTTATAAAATACTTTATTTCATACCTAATTAATCTGCATTTAATAGCTAGACTCGAAGCATGATCTCCGGTTTGTACTAACCGACAGAGGATCATGGCTGTATCAATTAAAAAGCCCATAATTTAAGAATATTCGAAAATGTCTTTTTCGTTTCTTCCTTAATATGCTTAACTACAATATACCAGTTCTACATAAATTGTTTGGATACAATCAATGTTTTGCTACTAAAATGATAATTTATCGAACACGTTGCCATAAATTTGATTAGTGCCTCCCTACTTAACGTAACAATTATCGAAATACTAAAAATATGCGTTCTAACTTCTCAAGATTTGACATTTAGCATAGAGAATTATATTTCTAAAATAATTTTATATTTTTTGAATTTATTGAATTAGTTGACTTACGTGAACTTTAAGAACTTCATTTTCCAACAGCAAACCCTTTCCTAAAAATGGAGTTTTTGGGTAAAACATATATATAATATTACCAATCGATTAATATATTTAGCACGCAAGTAAGGCTGTCTCCCATCTCTAAACTCAACATACCGGTCTTGTTGTGGGCAAATAATGCGGCGTGTCGCTATATGTTAAATATCTGTTATTCTTCTATTAGCGCTGTTATTGCTAGGGATGGTAAATATAGAAAGTTAGCAGCTGTTAAATTCGAATTTAAGTTCATTCGTTGTTTTCCCATCATACTAGCCGACGGCTAGGAAGACATATTTTTAATAGATCTGTTATTTATAGTATTTTTTATTTAATTAGAAAATAAACAGTCAAGAAGTGTTAACTGTAGTATTTGTAGTTTTTGTGCGTTCTGTGAACATTTCAGTAAATGATAAGTTTTATCGTTGTGTGTTACTAGGAGAAACAACAACAGTAATTCAACACACCGGCCTCGCTTGTGGACAAGACGTGGCAGCATATGAGAGAGCCGCGATAAAAATCACCAGAGAACACTATAGTGTTGCTTCTCTAACAAATAGACACGCTTAGTGTTAAGTACATGTTCAGCACTGGTGAGTTTGCAGTTTTTTCAACGGCAAGTGTATTCTCGGTCAAGTTTTATTTCGCTCTGTGATTTTTGACATTTCCAAGTAGAAATTTTTAAAATTTCTGCTCAATTTGGTGTGCATTTGATACAATTAATTGGTGCGTATAGATTTTCAATCAAGTTTTGGATATTTGTGGTGCAAAAGAGTACATTTTTATAAAAAACTGTTAGCGTTTTAACTATTTGGTATTACTGCTGGCCCAACAATGTGGGTGATGTTTATGTATTGGTGTAGAAATTTTGACACACACACACACACACACACGCACTCAAACACTCATACACATGCGACTTTCGTGAGGAACTGGCGATGGAACATGTAATGTAATCGAGTCGACGGAAATGAAATCATCATGCGTCATAATGTTAAAGAAATACTTTTATTAATTGAAGTTAAGATTTTATTTGTGTTTTTTTGGTAATACAATATAGTTTATTCATTATATAATAAATTATTGCTTTGCATGTCAGATTTCGTGTAATCGATAGTACCGCTTTCGCGTATATCGATTGACGATATCGCATCTAATTCTGTCATCGCCAACTTGTACATTCTTCGCCGTCGGTTTGGCAGCAGAAAATTTTAATCAAAGAAAAATTTATTTAAAAGCTGCGAGGAAAACGGTAAATATTAAGTTCAAAGTGCAATAAATAATAATAAATTGCTAAAGCAATGTTCAAAGTGCAAACAAACTAAATATTTTGATTAAATATTAAAAAAACAATTTCGCCGCTGTTTGACGAACGCAAATAAAGAAAAAAAAAAGCATACGTCGCCGTCATCATTTCTTGACACTCATACAAAGGCAGCCATACAGACACACATACACTTAGAAATTGCATAGGGCTTAATTTTGCGTGTGGCTACGTTTTATTTTTGATAGAAGTAAAGAACATATGAAAATTGTATATATTCAACATGATGCTACTTGTTTCTTTTTTTTTTTTTTGTGCAGTCCAAACGACAAATATTTAACACGCACTCAAATAAATGGGCAACCCTAAACTCTCGTTTACTTGTGTGTATTTGTATATTGTGCCTGAAGCAGTGTGTATATATATATATATATATATATATATATATATATATATATATATGTGTGTGCGTGCAGGGTGTTGCTGCTGCTGCGGCGGCATATGAAATTTGCTACGTGTAGTTTTAAACTTTTTTTCTTACATATCATTAATACTGTAATAATTCTTTTACTGCACATATGTCATTTAGCTATTTGAACTCAAAACATTCAATTTTTTTAAGTGAAAGTTTTGAAAGTGCTCTAAGTTAAATATATGCATTACGTTTCTATCAGCAACACAAAGCTTAAGATTTTCGAGATGTTGTTAAGACCATTTATCATTCGAAATGAATTAAACTTTCATTTGAATTGCACTTTAAGCGTATTTGTTTATGTGTGCGTGTCTACTCTTGTTCTTTTTTCCTCACACAGACACGCATACACTAGTTAAGCCGTTGTTTGCTACTTAAACTTTTCCGCTGCTGTGACTCATCACGTTGCTAGGTTGTGCTCGATTCATCCTTTTAAACATTTTAACTGATTATAACAAATTTCTCACCTTAATCATTAATATACTCTGTTAAACACGTTCTTTTTGAATTGGACAGACGACACCGCAAGCACCATTAAAAAATCAATATCTTATCAGTTGCTGCGATTTCAGCATAAGCGTTGAACAGTGCTAACAGCAAGCGACAAATGTAAAAAAAAAAGAAAAAAAAAAAAAATGAAAAAAAAAATCACAATAAAAAAAATTCCAAAATCAAATTAAAATTCGACAGTTGCTGCTTTTCCTTTTGTTTCTATTTTCACACAGAGTTCTTGAACTTGCAATTGTCAATGAACTTTTGTGAAAGCTTTTTTGAGTGAATTTCTTAACTTTCTCGCTCGGTTGAAATGATTTCAGTTAGTTTAGTTTAGATTTCGCAACAATATTGTAGATTTTCATAATTTTATGATCTCAAACCGTTTTACTCATGGCTTATTGAACACGTCAGCTTATTAATCAAAGCTTTATTAAATATCCAAGTATATAGATAATATATGCGTGTATTGTATAAAACAGAAATATAAATGTTAAGTTTCTTCATTAAGTAAATAGTTTTCAATCACAACAGTTTGTTGCGATTTATTTCGAAAATCAAAACAACCTTTTGTTAAAACGTCAATCCTATAATTATTCATCGTTCGATTCAGTATTAGTGACTGTAAGTCTTTTTTTTTTATCATAATGCCAATAAAAGTTACACCTATCTTAAATCATCGATATACAGCTAATTTTATAATTAAATTTTTCTTTTATTCCTTACAGTTTTTTCACATCGCAGCCACACAAATCCATAAAGAGTTGCATATTAACAACAGTTGCAACTCGGATTTGAACTTGTTTACAATTCCAGCATAGCAAGAAGAAACAGTAGAGTTATATTTTAATAACTAGGACCCATCCACATTGAAATAGATAAGAAACATTAAAAAGCCACCAGCAACATGGGAAATGTATTTGCGAATCTGTTTAAAGGCCTCTTCGGTAAAAAGGAAATGAGAATATTGATGGTTGGATTAGATGCTGCTGGTAAAACCACAATTCTGTACAAACTCAAATTAGGCGAAATTGTTACAACGATACCTACTATTGGTAAGTAAAAAGAAAAACAAAAAGCAAATAGAAAAGAAAATAAATAAAATTCACTATTAATTAATATATTTTTAAATTTATTTTATAGGTTTCAATGTGGAGACTGTAGAATACAAGAATATTAGCTTTACAGTGTGGGATGTGGGCGGCCAAGACAAAATTCGTCCATTGTGGAGGCATTACTTCCAAAATACACAAGTACGTCTCAACTATAATAGTTATAATAGTTATAATAGTTATAATTAATACTAAATGATGTTAACAACTTGTAATGATTACTTATGATTATTCAAAGTTAATTTTGTTTCAAGACGGGACTGATATATTTCATATAATTATTTCATATTAGTACTTAACCATCATAATTTATACTTAATTAACATAATATCTTTCATTCAAATACTATATTACCAGGGTCTTATCTTCGTCGTTGATAGCAATGACAGAGAGCGTATCGGTGAGGCGAGAGAGGAATTGATGCGCATGCTGGCTGAGGATGAGCTTAGAGATGCAGTTTTACTAATATTCGCCAACAAACAGGTATGAATAATATGAAAAATTATTATAATTTACTATATTTTATTTATATATTTCTCTAATCAGAACTTTAGCTTAATTTCTCAGTTATTATTAATACATATTTATTTATTCTTATTTAAATTTAATTGCGATCCTCGCATGGAGTTATCTAGGTTCTTTTGTTTTTACTTTTGTTGGGTGTAGCACACAGCATAAGATAGAAAGAGATAGACTGGTAGAGCGAGATACAGTATCGAAATGGAATAGTATACCAAAAAGAGACAGAGAATGGAAATGTTAATGAAAGAGATAAATAATGTATATCTATGTGAAACCACATAAAATATTACGTGTCATTTTTTTTGTTTTTGTTTTTGTTTTATTAATTTAAATTTTTTGTTTATTCAGCAATTTCACGTTACAAATTTCATTGAATCACAATATAGCCCTAAATAAATAATAATAATAATAGTTAGGATTCAATATACTCAAAATATAGTCTAGGTTTAATTCTTTTTGGCTTTGATATGTAAAGACGTATATTAAAACGATTAAACGGTTAGTTTTTAACATTGTTGTAAATATGTGTTTAATGATAATATCAAACTGATAAGGTAGACTATAAATTGCACTCTTTAAATTACAATTATATATATATATATTACAATTATCTTTTTTTTTTTAATTGTATTTTAGGATCTGCCAAATGCAATGAATGCGGCCGAAATTACTGATAAGCTTGGTTTACACTCACTCAGAAACCGCAACTGGTATATACAGGCGACGTGTGCAACCAGCGGCGATGGACTCTATGAGGGACTTGATTGGTTGTCCAATCAGTTAAAGAATGCTAATCGCTAAATATACTAAAACAACAAAAAAAATAAATAACAACAACAACAACTGCAGCAACAACAACAACAACAAAAACAAAATTATTAAACACTTAACTTTGATTTAAAAAGCAAAGCAGAAGAAAGAAATCCCTATAAGAAAAATAACATCAACAACAACAACCACAACTATAGCAGCAACAAAAAAAAAAAAAATCAACATTTAACATCAAGAAAAACAAAAAATAAATACAATTATAACGGCATCATATATGTGGGAAATAAATGTAAATGTCAAAAACAACATCATCAATTCAAAAGAGCGAACTGAGGGTTCTACTTGGCATTTCCAAGCCGCCGACGCCGCCGCCGCCACCGCCGCGCATAATTGATATTTGTTTAAGAAACGCAAAGACAACAACACCACATAAACCACAACTTTTCAACGCAGCATCAGCATATATATAAAGAAAAAAGAACGCTATAATTTAATTTAAATTTATATATATATATATATAATTATTGGATGTTTAAATGCAAAAATGAGTAAAAAGAGAACACGTATTGTCTTTTTTTAAGTTATTTTTGCCCTACCCTCTCCCCCTCATCAAATATATATTTCTTTTTAATTTTATAAATATAAAAGTAATAATAATGAGAAAAACAAAACTGTAATTGTAATTGCTCTTTAAAAATACAAAAAACCAAATTTTTTTTTTTTATTTTTTTGTGTCCGTCGCTTGGTAAAATACAGAGAACTACAACAAAACACATTCATAACAAAAAAAAAAAAAAAAAATAATAATAATAATAATACATAAAAACGGAACGTACTATTTATATAAAGGTAATTCTAAATAAAATTTAAATAAACTAAACTTGATGAATCACTTTTGATACACGATAATGCGATAAGTGCAAATCTAATCTATATGTTACTAAATGATATGATAAGAGAAGAGGTTAATACAGATATTAGCCATAACCACAGAGATTTAGCTAGATTGATATTCTACAGATGTCGCCAAATGTAAAAATTGGCAAAAATTTACCATTCCGATACAGACGGTTCTAGCCATGTTTTAATTGGACCATGAAGATATAAAGAATTTGAATACATCTTGTAGTTATGTACACTACTACTTAGGCGATTTACAGATCTGTTATCGAATACTTCTAAAGGAGGCACCAAGATGTTCTTAAAGTACTTGAACTGTTTTGGTAATTTATTTTTAATAATAAGAACTTATTTGTTCGTATTAATTCATTTAAAATATATTTGAAACTATTTTATGCTACTGAAGGCATTTTCCATTGCCTAATGTATCCATAATTTTTGAACATATCTTTATAACTAAAACAATCCGATGGCACATATGTACCCTCCCCACCAGCATATTCACAATCAACATTCGAAACTTACGTTGCTTTAAGGTTTAATACAATGGAATAAATTGTATTTTTAGTAAGCTTAAAAACGCAGAATAATTTCAATGATTGTATATATTATTATGATTGATATATTAATTAAAAAAAAGTATTACGGGCAAATAATATTATTTTTTGTTTAAATTAATTTGTTATCGATGTTAAAGATGGACGATACTGCGCAGAAAATATCTGCAACATCTCTGATGTGATCCTTAATATTTCAAAAATTATTTAAATAAAATATTTGATTTACTGATAATACTTAATTAGTATTGTTGCACATAAGTGAGGAATTATTGTTAGAATATTTCATACGAAATATCGGTAACATTGAATTGCCCATCTCTAGTGTGAGCAGACTCAGCTGCACCGTATGATAATTTTAGTACATAGTCCCTTGTTGTTTTTATATTCACTTTCCAGGGTTGATGTTGTCGATAACGATAACAAAATTTATTTCTGCTGCAAGTGGTAATTTATACGCAATTTTTCAATTAAATTAATAGAAAACTAAACCAATAATATTCTGAAAATGTCGGGCAAGCAAAACTCCAAGAAATCTAAATGGGCGTTGGACTTTAATGTCAAGTATGATATTAAATTTGTATGTTTTCTGCAATGGACTAATATTTTTCCATCGAATATAGCACCAAAAATTCAGATATGCCCTCGCCGCCTGGTTACAATCCGTCTGCATTGGTAAATCAAAGTGAAGTAGTACGTGATCAACGTTTGGTTATAAAGAAATCATGGGATTTGGCGCTAGGACCACTTAAGCAGGTATGTTATTGTTTATTTGTCTTGATATACGATTTAAGGTAACCTTTGTATTTATATTTATTTCTAGATACCCATGAATTTGTTCATTATGTATATGTCCGGTAACTCAATATCCATTTTTCCAATTATGATGGTAGGCATGATGTTAATTCGTCCGATCAAAGCTATGTTTACAACACAAGTGACATCAAAAATGGCTGAGGGTGCACAGGGTACAGGTCAACGTATCGTCTATATACTGGGAAATTTAGCAAATGTTGCATTGGCTTTGTACAAATGTCACAGTATGGGTCTTTTACCGACGCATGCCTCGGACTGGTTAGCTTTTGTACAGCCGCAGACTCGATTAGAATATTATGGTGGTGGCGTTTCGTTTGTATAGATTGTAAATTGTAAGTTAAACATTGCTTTATTGAGTTATAGATAATTAAAATAAAACCACGGAAGAACTAAAATATATCAATTGAATTTTTCTTTACACGTTTCCAGGTTGGTTAATCATCCAAAATTTTCTTAGCTTCCTTTTTAATATCATGCACAATTTGTTCAACTGGTGTTCTGTAAATAGTGAAAATGATAAAAATGATAAAAAAAATGTAGAAAGTATTTGATCTTAGGGTTTATAATTATTTTTTTGTTATGTACAGAACTATTAATTTTGTTTAGTTGTTTAGATTAGCTATGAGTTGGTTATTTTTGATCTGCTTTAAACCCTCTATTCGCTCATTTAATTTTCAGAGTGGTATTCAATTCATGCATCCAATGTTTCTTTTTCTTGGTATAGGGTTCGTCTTGAGCTCGTATTATATCAGTCACTATATTAAAAGGGCTGTCGACGAGTTTATGGTAATTTTTAAGTTCACGGTTTCAAGACAAAATTACATTGGGTAAATAAGTAAAACTGCTTGGTCTACGTTTATGGCTATGAGCATGTTACTTCTGATCAGAATTTGGCGTTACTTTTTCTTATCACCGTCGATAAGTTCCCGGATCTTAAGATTCAATCGCTCCACCAATTTAGGCGGATCGTCGACACGCGGGACCTAAAATAATAGAATAATATTTTTATAATTTATATTAAATAATAACTATATATAAAATTATTTATTATTATTTACCTCATAATTCTGCGATACATAAATGCCCGTGTACACCCCGGCTCCAAAAGTTAACTGTAATGTAATGAACAATGAATAATGATTAATATATATATATATATATATATATATGTATGTTCTTTATATAATTAATAATTATTATTATTATCAGCTTCTAACCATTGAGAACAACATTACGCGACAACCTGTCCACAAAGGTTTGGGCGGGCAGGGCGGTATTGATTCGCACTGCTGCTGACACCCACTGGGACACGAATACTGTGCCCTTCTGAAGGCATGACTAGCGACTCCAAGCAGTTTCATTGTGAAAAATGGTAATTTATTGCTTAGTTTATTTTTGTATATTTTTTTTTTTTATTTTGTATTTCTTCCAGAAAGTTGTAATGTATATCAGCTGTAGGTTTTGAATAATTTTAAATTGTACAATCTATGCAAAGTATAACTGAGATATACAAAATTTAAAATGGAAAAATTCTTACGAAAACTATTTTATGTATGCCCCTAAAACTGTTAGTAGGGATTTATTAATCAAATGTTTAACGTAAATATATATTAACAACATGGCTTGCTTGTGTGTTTGATTTGATAGACTTAAAAATCGAATATGTGTAAAGTTTGCCTGGACTTTGAACCTTTTTTGCTAAAAAGATGCATCGTATCTTTTGAAGTAATGCAATAGATAACTTCATATGACACTTACATATAAATGTACATTAATATAAGCAGAAATCTAATACAATTCTGATTAAGCCGTTTCGCGAACGTTTTTAAATTTTCTTTTTTATATAAAAAAAAAAAACATTTCAAAATTTCTCTTAGTTTTGCATATTATTTGCAAAAATTGTTGTCATTTCTTTGTTATATGATAAGCGATGGATACAAGAGTGCTAACAGCGGTAACAGCGACAACAGCGACAACAGCGACAACAACGGCAGCAGCATAAGTCATCGCCATAAAAAGACCAGAATTATTTTTGCTGGCTGCCCTTGACACTTGTCGCATGCTGTCCTGCTGTATACGCGGTGAATTTTATAAAATTTTCAGTTGCACTTACCAAAAATTTAATCATTGTCCAAAAATCGCTTCTTTCGCCTGACCGCGCCAGTGTGAGTACCAAATTAACTGTATTGTATTAAATGTTAAAACGGGGCGAGCGCCGCTGTCTAAAACAAACGTCTGTTCGTGTGTGCGTGTATGTCGCTGTGTATGTGTGAGTAAAAAAGAGCAAGAGAGACTGAAATCAGCTGGCACACTATGTTTTCTCTATCTCTTGTTTTTTTGTTCTCTTATTTTGGTATTATCTAATCCCAAGTAAAGGGAAAATACCTGGACTTTGTTTAAAATTATATTGTTTATACAATATGTATAAATAATTGCTTTTTTATCAACAATATTTTCAAACAATAAATATTATTTCGCGTTTGTTTTTTTTCAATTTATTTTATTTTGTTTAATAAATTGGTTTTTTTTTAAAATAAATTTTAGGGGTAGGTTTTAATCAACGCGACGGACGAACAACATTTGAATATATCTCGAAATTGATCAAGGCAAAATTCAAAATAGCCAAAAATAAAAACTTGTTAGTTGCTTTTGTCTGTGTGTACTTGATGGTATGTGTGTTATTTTCTTTATTAGCTTAACATATATATCTAGATATGCTTTATTATTTGAATTCGCGCCATATGGGGTCTGCCGGTTGAACTTCTATGCAACACGTATTTAAATTTATCGTTTTACAATACTGAAAATTGTAAATAGTAAAAAGAAGTATTGTTTGTTAACAATTTTTAATGCAGTTTTGAACAACATGAATAAATTGTACAACTGATGTGAGTTGGTGGTTACATATATAGAAAATTACACACAAATACAAGTACATGTTAAAATCTTAGATTTCATTTTTCTCTTAAGCTATTTTATAGTTTCTTTTCAATTACATATTTTAGGCCAACACTGCAGGTCTCGTCTTCAGGTAAACAAAAGCCACTATCTGTTTATAGTATTATGTATAATATATTTGTTGTTATGGTTTGTCTATATTTTGCGTTACATACCATCATAGCAATGACACCTAGCGCCGGGAAAACGACAGTTCCAATTTTTGATTGAATTTCCGTGTTTTCTAATTTGCGCTCCTTTTTTTGTTTGCGCGTTTCCTTTACTTTTCCCTTAAGCTGACGCATTTTCTAAATTGTTATTTTAATCGAAATAAGTTCAGTGAGATTATATTTATGTTATTTATTTTAACTTACAAATATGAAAGATTGCTGACGTGTTGAATTTTTCGCGTACGTCTGTATTTACGGGATATGCAAACTGAGCCCGATACGAACGTTAGGTATATGCGTGCTGCCTGCTTTGTCAACAAGTAGTTTCTGGATTGTTTTCAATACTTCTTCGTTTGTTTTCTCTGTACGAGGCAAGCTTAAGATAGTCATGCAGGTGGTTGTTGTTGCCGATGGATTTCTCGATTTACACAGCTGTGTCATGGCCTAACAATTTGCTAAGGTTGTTTTAAGGAGATAAAAAAAAATTAATTTTCGCTAAAATAATAAAAAAAAAACTATGCATGGCACTAGTTTAATGCATGCTGAGTTTTAATAAAAATTAATAGTTATATATAATTGTTTAAATTCAATGCTTCAACATTTCAAAAAGAATGTGTGACGTCATACGATTATCTGCAGCCAATTTAATCAAAATCTGTTAGCAGATGTGAAGAAATTCATGCTGTATTTAGTTAAGTGTTGGTAAGCAAAAAAAAAGTATGTATAGGCGCGAAATTTAAAAAAAAACCCATTATATCAAATGAAAAAGATTGGTTAGCGGCAAATTTCAAAGTAAATGTTTAAAATATGTACAAAATTTAACTTTTAAATATAGTTTAAGTTTAGGTGCATACAAATTTAATAAAAACTTTATATTACAAACTAGCTGTTTTTTTTTTAGTAATTGTATTTGATGTTTTTGTTGGTGGAGTTTTTTCTTTTTGCATATAGCTTGTGTTATTTTTTAATTTGATGCTGGCACTAAGGCTGCTTATTTTTCATTTTCTCTTCTGCTGACATTTAAAATACATTTTCTCCGATACAAAAACAAACGCTCGCAAAGTATACACACATCCGCACACACACACACACCCTTGACTGATTTTTGTAACTGATACTGCGCACTGCATGAACTGGCTAATATTAAAGTTGCCCCTGTGTTATTTTTTGTTCTTTAATTTGCTCATAGCTTTAAGTACACAGTGGTACAGTGGTTGGGTACGAGTAGTATGTCGTCCACATGTTGACTTTGCCATGGTTGGGTCCGTGTATTTCTTTCTAACCCATATTTCTTTTTAATTTGCCAACGTTTTGCTAAGCTCTTTTGGCATGACTCCAAGAAGCAGTGAACCAGATATGCCCACCAACTGTTGCACCTTCACCTTTAAATGCGATTTTGAAAATGTATGAGCAGTTCCAAATGGGATTACTATGTAACAACTATGGCTCAGAGTTTAAGGGCGGGGCAGCTGTCACTGGTTGGGTTTCCTGTATTTAAACAATTTACTTACTTTCAAACCTCTGTCCCCCATCCGCCATCCGCCATCCGCCATTCGCCACACCATACACTTACACACTCACACGCACATATACACATTCCATAGTTCGACACATGAAGCATTAACATATTCATGGTAAGCTAGAAGCTTAAAACTCATCAAAAACCATTGCTCAATCTAAAGAATAGCTACCACAGTTGCTTCTCTCTTACGCTAATTGACAGCATTCTTCATGGTTGCTATTGCAAGCAGGAGTAGAAAATGAAGCAATAATAATGCAAAATGTTGCCTGAAAACCGTTGCAAATCATTTGAGACGCACGCCCAAGTTTGTGCATCGGTAATGAAGCATTCGCTAGTGACCAACGGCCAATATTTTGGTATCTAAGTTCGCCCATTACCATAAATGGCAACCCGATCAATTTGGACACGGATTATTGGCAACTATTTAGTCGGTCGATCGTCCAGTCAGAGAAATAGACATATAGACAGACAGACAGGCAGTCAGTAAGAGAGTCAGGCAAAGAAGCATACAGGTAGGCTAGTATGAATGTATAGCTATATGGCTGGTTAACTTGCAGTAAGCCGTCAGCGGTTGGGCTCTAAAATGGCCCAAAGCTGCCACTTGTCCGAGTCGTCAGGCTGCCGTAAATTGAGCTTTGAATTTTACCTGTAACCAACCCGCCCTCTGATTTGGCCTGAATGTGTATGCAGCATGTCGAAAATGCATGTTTCCTGATCACAACTCAGGCTCAATCTGAGCTGAGTTTGCTTCTAGTTCTGCTTTACGTTAAACATGACTTTCGACTTGTTCGTTAGTCTTAACTAGAGATGGCTGCGTGACACGCGCAAAGTCACGCACCAAATCTTAAAGATCTCTTTTCATAACATTTACCTTTATTAAAAAAATGTGTTAACTGGCTATGTTACATACAATACAAAATATATCTACATAATATATATAAATGCCATTGAAATAAAATTTACTTAAATTGTTTTCTAAACAATTTAAAACTTTTTAAACTTTTTTAATTTTTGTTTTTTAAGGATTTTCAGGTTAACCATCACTAAACGTTAAAGTTTTAGTTAAGCAACTTGTTGGCCATTGGTCGTTGATTGGCTACCAACTTCATCCCTGACTCCTTCACTGACTTAGCTAAACTCCTTATTTTGATTGCCAAGTCGTAAAATGATGGATTACCGAGTTGGGATTTATTTCTTGTTACGGTCATAATAGATTATCTTTGCTCACTCATTGTCAGACTGTGAAGCCTTGCGTCTTGTTCGCATCTTCTTTTCCATCGACAAATGCTCGTTAGGCTTTTGGTATTGCCTACCATTTTATGTCTATAAGTATATATATACATATGTATATATATATTGCACTCTAAGGGGACTCAATTTTAACTCATCTGTACATGTTGATGTTGGGGGCAGCTGTTGGTGTACCTTAATCACAATTCTACGACTATTCTACACTATGATTATGTCGATTAAAAATAACGAGAAATGCAATCAAATTGTACTTTTAACTAAAAAAACTAATTTATATTATATTAGTAGCTATACCTAAATCATTTTTACTTTATGTATTTACATACATTTATTTCAATTTTAAGCATTTCCTCTTTAAATATTTCATCTTCTTACGTTGTGTGAATTGATAAAGTAGTATATCAATTTATATCATATCATCCTATCCTATTTTCCAAATATTAAATTTAATCATATTTTTGTAAAAATTTTAATTATATGAATACATTCAGTATATTATTTTTGCAAAGGTAATTATTGTTACATGAATCTCATATTATTATATTTATATATAAGATATGGATCATAAAATTTTTTATTTTCGATTTAATTAATTGAACAAAAATATAAAATATTTCAAATAGTTTTTTGTATGAGTAAAAAAAAAAAGTATTTTGGATCCAGAGTTTATATTTTATCTATCAGTAATTAATCACATATATAAATGAAAAATCAGGTAACGGTGTAGCAAATTTTAACAAAAATTAAAAATATTTTCTTAATGCATTTTCATAAACTTCAAATTCCAAATATATTTTTTAAATATATTGAATAATATGTGGAATAAAGTATGTATATAGATGTGTATGGGATGTATATAGAATGTATATAGGATTTATATGGGATGCATATTGCTGATTTGGGACATTTAAAGGCATAAGGATATTAGTTTAGATCGGTGCTACATTAAGGAATTTATCCAAATAAGAAAAGAAATATGAAGAAATGCTGTTAAAATTTGAAGGAAACAGAGAAACTAACCAAAATAAGCAGGATAATATTGGGGCGTGGCTAGGTAGGCAGAAGAAGCTATGGCTGGTTGTGGGGCAGTAATCAGCTTAGCAAATGCTGTGGGTTGTACAAAGCTTACTGCTCCTGCAGGATAATAAACAATAGATGGAGGCTGAACAGGTGATAGGGCATGTGGTGGTGGAGCAACTGGTAGAACTGGAGCTCCTGGTTGTGCTGATTTGGGCACTTCCACTTCTTCGGCGGCATCATCAATATCCTCCTCAGCCTCGCTATTGGACACCAAACGTGCGGGTTTGACTTGTAGACGTGCAGGAGCTGCTGAGACAGCGGGTGCTGCGTCAGTTGCTGGTGCTTCGGCGGGACTTGGTACTGGAATCGGTTCAGGTGCTCTGTATAACTGCTGTGGCTGTGGCTGTGGCTGCGGCTGTGGCTGTGGAGCGCCATAGTTAATTGCCGGCTGTGCAATTTGCTCCAAACGCGCTGGCTTATAGTTATAGCCCGTCTGCTGCTGCTGCTGCTGCTGCAGCTGTTGTTGCTGTTGATACCGACGCCGCTGCTGCACATCCGCCTCCGTCAGGCTCAGCAGGCAGACGAGCGCTACGATAACCACTGAAGTGACTTTCATTGTTGTAACTGACTGACTGGCTTGGAGACCCCGCTGCGTTTTATATGAGTTCATATCCATTGCAGCTGCTTAAGATGCAAAACGCGTCTGCTTAGAGAGGTAATGGGGAACAGCGGCGGAGGCACAGGGCGGTATCAAGTGTAGACCCTGCTACGACCTCCCAGTCAGCACAACAAAATTGACATTGACCCCAAAAACAAAACCCCAACTGAATTGTTGCATTTGCATTTGCAGTTCAACGATGCTTCGCTCATAACCCAAATCGAAATTCAAACAAACTAAGAATACTTATGATGGGCTATGATCGACATTTATATACCCTATAAAAAGTGATAACCAAAACAAGGAAAGGACGCTTTAACTTTCAGATTGTATATTAATTATAATTTAATAACTAATTAATACAAAGTGTTATGTTTTATGTTTAAACAATAATTTATTTTATATATTTTAGTTAATTAATATTTTTTTTATATATATTTTTAGCTTTATTTTAATTTCCTTTGCTTAAATTGTATCTATGTTTTTTAATTTTATTTAATTTTTATTTTTATGAAAAGGTTGTCATTAAAGAGTATTTTATTATAATTTTATAAAGACTTTAACTTATATTGAAAAAAATAAATGTTAAATACAAATTTTTTTTTGCTAATCGAATAAATTTAAATTTAAAGTATTTATAGATGAAGTTTAATACAATATTAACTTTATTGAAAGTTTAAACAAGACTTAAATTTTAATAGTAAAATGTTAAAAATTTTCTAACTTTTTTAGATTGTGTAGTTAAGTCCATCAGTTACTTTATTAAGTTAAAGTTATGATACCTTGTGTATATATATGGCATATTTATAGGGTATAACGATGCATGCTCCACATCGAAGTGGTCGTCATCGTTGGCTTCGTCAGTTGTCATCAATATGCAGTTGATGTTCTAACATTTTATTGGTGCTTTTTTTGTTTTTGCCTTTTTTTTTTTGGCTCGTTGCCCACGTGTCGTTTGGGAGCAGTTTTTGGTGTTTTGGTCAATCAATAGATTGAAATATACAGGAGTAATTGTAGTGACATTTAAAGTTTTGTCACGTACAATGTAACACTATAAATTAGCCCCATTTGACAAGGGGTTTGGTGGGTAGCTGATGTGGTTGCGGAGGTTAGAGAGAGGTTAAACAAAGGGTTTAACGAGTACTAATAATTCGATTGTTGCTGGACTATTTGTAATGGAAACAAAGTTACAATTTTTATGCGTAACGAAGTCACAACTGCAAGTGATTAATAGCTTGTTATTATCTGTATAAGATACATATCTTCATATACATAAAATTACAGATATATATGTATATATATATGTATTTTAAACTTTTATAAATAGTTATTTTTTCAATTTAGTAATCCATGTAGATATAAATATAATAGTTATATTTAAGCAAGGCTAACAACATTATCTATCCATTTTTTCTTTAGAAGTTTTCTGTGCCCCTGAGGATTGTCTACGCATATCATTATCCATTAGTTTAACTCCCTACTCACCTTTGTCTACTTCTTTTTTTTTTCTATTCATAATTTTAGGTTTTGGAATTCTTTTTATAATCTAATTTACAGCATTTGCATTGTAATACACCCAAGAAATGTATCCTTATGGCTCAAATCAATTAAACTAACAGCATAAATTTGCAATAATTTTTGTGTCTTTTTTTTTACCATTCAAAACGCCCCTGGGGTGTACGAATACCGAGTAACTGCAAGTGCTCCAAGTTCCAGGTTCCAAGTCCTATTACCAATTCTAGTTACAAGCCAACATTTTGCCTTGAGAAATGTGCTATAAATTCAATTGAAATTGCAACCAGTTAATACGCAGATGCGTCTTGCAAAATATTTACAACACTTTCAATAAAAATGCTGCAACTAATTGATGTAATTAATTCATTAAATTACATTTGCCACTATTTGTTGCCAACTGCCCAACTGGCCAACACCAACACCAACAGTAGTTTAAGCCAAAATGATGAAGCAGTTGTCGGGTTATTTTTTTTCTCTCTCATTTTTACTTTTCTGCCTTCTATTTTGTAGCCAATCCTCAACGGGTGGTAAATTCACATTTAGATGTATTCAGCATTTGGTTTGGTATAAACAGTAGTCTTTGCTCTTGGCATTACTCAGGTTATGGGCCAGAAGATTATAAATTAACCACGTTTAGACCTCAAGATGCGAAATGTAGAAACATAAGCATATTGCAACTACTTTTTATCCTTTGCGTTGCAAAGTTATGTTGAAAAAACTAACATGTATTTGTAGCAACTGTACTTTGTTTGCAATATGTTTTAAATTATAAAAATATTAATAAAATATATATGATTATATATATATATATATATATATATATATATTTTAATTTAGAAAAAAAAATTATTATTCATTCTTGATTTTATATTTATTATATATAATTTTGTATTGACTTTGGTGACCTTTCTACTTTATTTTATATTTTATTTTGTTTTGTCGAGATCCACTTTTTAATAAAAAAAAAAAAAATACAAATATCGTTTGTTTTAAACTTATTTTTTTTAAAATAATTTCTTAAATTTCTATTTTATATTTAAATATATTTTTGACTATTTTTTATATATATTTTTTTTTACATTTTTTTTTAATAGTTTTCCCAGGTTTTTTTTTACTTATTTTAATTTGTTTTTAGAATTAATTTTTATTATGTAAGAAAAATATACATATTGATTTTTATTTTTTTTTAAATGTATTGAAAATAATTTATTTTTTATTTGTTTAAGTCGATTTTAATACATTTGACGAGAAGACAAAAGAGAAATGAAAATTGTTTAAGACATTATATGGTTTCAATAAATTGGAAAACTGTTTAAAAAAATTATTAAACATATTTTAAAAATGATACAAAAATTTTTATTATCAATTTAAATTGATTTTCCTGGTTTCTCCTAGGAAATAGAGCCATTGGATATAGTGTTATTAGAAAATAAAAAATATTATAAATAAACTTATGGCAAACTCTTGTGAAAAAGCATAGATTTTCTTAATACTAATTGAAATAATTTTCATTGGTGCAACTAAATTGCAAATGTGTTAATAGTTCAAGTAGAAAAAACAGTGCTTAAAATGAATAATGTAAGTTATTCATATTACATATTCATATTTATTTTCTTTGAAGATGAGTCTTAGGAGTATGATATGCAATGTGTGTATAAATTACTTCATTGCAACAGATGCCACATTCATTTGGTAGAAAATTGAAAATATTCTATGCAATCTATGCAAGCTTTTATGATAGTTCCTGGAAGTGAATATATAGAAATAGGCGAGACACTCATAACTATTTGTATGTTAAAGGAAGAATATAAAAAACTAGGCGTCATATTTCAATAGAGAGTCTACGCATGCCATACAGTGTCTATTTGAAGTTAACAGATCTTTTGGGGAGTGCCAGTTGGTAGCCACTTGGTGTCCAGTTGGTGGTGTCAGTGGTGCCAGTGATAGCAGTGGTACGCTGCGGGAATTATGTAGATTATGGCCTGGACCCAGAGCTTGCAGCTGAAGATTTACTCATATATATATATATATATATATATATATATATATAGAGTTAGAGTTGAAGTTGAAGTTGGAAGCGTGTTTGTGGCGCATTTTACAATTAATTTTCGCCCAAGCTTTGCGGACTTGGTAGCTGTTGGATGCGTTTTTTTTTTGGCTGAAACAGACCGGATCGGATCGGATCGGGACAGGTAAAAATTTCTCTAATGTTCACCCGGTTTGCATGCCTTTTTGTGATTTATTTTTGCTTTTAGTGTCTTTTATTTTATGATTTATGCAGACTGCTAACCAAAGAGAGCTACGTCTGGTCCGGTTCTGGCTTATTTCTCTCTTTTCTCTTCTTATATATATATATATATATATATATATATATATATACTTTTTTTTGTCAGGTCTCGTTTGAGTCTGTGGCTTTGGCATTGGCGATTTTTCATTATTTTCATCGTAGATCAAAATTAAGTGATTTTAATGATGAAATTTATTGGCGCATTTATTTGTACATGATTTGGAGCAAGCTAACTGACCAACTGGATCTAAGCCACAAGAGATGTGCCTATGCCTGTGCCTGTTCCTGTGCCTCTGCCTCTGCTTGTGGCCGTGCCTGTATTTGTAGCTTGTATCTTGTAGTTTGTTGCTTGTTGTTTGTCTATTTACCCTGGGGGAGCAATACCAATAAATACTCCAATGCATGTTGAACATTTGACAGATTTCATTTGAAAGATAAACGATGCATTTCATATGCAAGTTTATAGTGCAAATTAACTGTAGGTTTTTATTTGTTGGGAAGTCTCAAGCAGAAAAAAAAAATATTGCAAAAACATTCAATACTTTAATATTTATTCATTTTAATTACAATTAAATCAAAAGTTATATTTGTACTTATATTAAAATCCAGTAAAATTAAAAATGTTAAAAATAAGAAATAAAAAAGTTTAAGTATCGTTTTTAGTTTTAGAATTATTACAAATTATTGCATATATTTTCTATAGATAGTTTTCAAAATATTTCAAATTTAATTACCATTGATAAAAATTAATTGGTTATATTTTGTTTTCTATGAGAGTTTAAATATAAATTCTCAGGTTTTTAATAGACATTAAAGTAATCTTCTATAATAATTATAATTTAAAATATTACTAGGTAAATAATTTAATATTAAGTAAACGTAATTTTTAATTTATTTAACTTATATAAAAATATTATATTAAAAATGTGAAATGCAAACATTTTTAACAAACTTAATAAAAAAATAAATTTATTATTTAAAATTAAATAAATTTTAACACTTTTTTTCATATTTATTTATTATTACTTATTATGAATTTTTATCGAATTTTCCGCTCCCTTGATCTAAAATAATGCTGATTCAATTAATATGAATGGCTTATAATTATTTTGTTGTTGTTTTCATTGTGTTTCTGGACTACTTGTTTGCATACAAATATTGCATTTTGACAAGCTTTGGCTTTGACATCAATTTTTTTTATTTATAAATTGCAATTTTCGTTTTTTACTCAACAAATTCAACCAGCAAGTAATGAACAAATATTGAGAATTTATATATATATTTTTATTTTTTTAATTTTAAAAATATATACACAAAATGAACATTAAATATGATAATATATTCAATATATGTCAATTATAATAAAACATAATATGAGCAAGAAAAAAATGTTCAATTATATACAATATATTTATTATGAAACTAATGAAAGTAAGCATAATATGTAGTTAAAACTGAAGCAGCCTATTTGCAATACTCTAACTGAATTGAATTCTACTTGTATTCCATGTTTAATCAAATAAAATAAGTAAAAACTTTAAAAATAACGTTAAAGTTTTATTAATATCAAATCAGCTGGCTATAAAAATATATTAAAATTTAAAAAAATATGCAATTCAGATTATAATGTTAGAAAAAACTTTTTTGATGATAAAAATATGAGCTCCGCTTAAATTCTTATGGCTTCGTGGATAGCGATTCCATTTCATAGCCGTGAGGTTGCGAGTTCAAATCTTGTCCAGGGCTGCATATAAAAAATATAAGAACTCATAAAAAGATATAAGAAAAGGATAAGGTGTTGCATATATTGTTAAGGAGTTATAGTTACATAAAGTAATATAATGTGATCTGTATTATAAACTTAAAGAAATAGTAACAGTTATGTTATATGAAAGAAGTTATTTTTTCAAGCTGTTTATAAAAATCTTATTTATTATAATTATTTTTATTAAAGGGTATAATAAATAAGTGGCTTAAAATATACATAGTTTTATCCTGAAATATTTATGTGTATAAAATATTTATAACATATACACATATGTTTAAATAAAACTATAAATATGTATATATGAAAAATTTATATGCATTTTACATAATTACTGAATTGTAAATGCAATAAAAACACACACATACACACATAAATATTTTTTGTATTGTATTCTTATTGCGGTTGTCATAAGGCATGATTTGCAATAGATTCTTTTTTTTATAGTTTATAAAAATTGACTTATAATGACCATTTGTTTTTATATATACATTTTTATATATAAACTTAACTCTTGCATTTCCATTGTCATCATTTTGTCTCGTGTGGTTAAACAGAAATGTTTGTAATTAATAATGAAATCGTTATTAAATGACATTTTTTATGACAATAATTTTCTCTATGTGTAATTAATACGTAAAAGGTTTAAAAAAAGATAACGAGAAGTGGTTATAAAAAACTTAAGGCCAATCAACTGGAGAGAGAGAGAGATTAACAACAAGGAAAAAATGTGGGCGTAATTAATAGAAGAAGGAAAAAATATGGAAGAAAGCGAAGTGATAGTTGGAAAAAGGGGTATCATTTAAGGAAAAACTATTAGAAATTAGAAATTATAATAGAGAAACCATATGATAAATGAGATAATGTCAAGAGATATAAACTTATAAAAGGAAGAGTAGAAATGGAGTATAAAACTCTATTAGCTTTCAATAGACGAAGGAATCGGGAGTAAAAGCAATTTATTATACCACGAAAATAAATATAGAAATTAGGTCTCTAATAACTATTATATAACTATTTAAAGGTAAAGAAAATAACAAGTAAGAAATTTATTACTGTTTGAATATATAAATGATATAGAGTAACAGGAATTAAAAGTCATCTTTAATATATCTACTACTAAACATGAAGCAATTATAGGATAAGTGAATAAGGAGTAAAATGAAAGCTTATCTACAGCTGAGTGAGATAAAGAAAAATTTCACATGAATCGATTAACGTAAAAAAAGAAACTGTAGGAAATATTCCAACGATGGTGACGCAAAAGAGAAACCTAATAGAAAATCTATAAATTCCAGGAAAACAAGGAAAAATTAAATTAATAGGGGAATAGGAAATTACAAAGAAGCTGTAGGAGGTAGTCTATTGAAAATGGAAACTGCTATATATATATATAAATATATTGAATTAGAGGCTATAGGAAAAGAGAAGCTTTGCTCTATAATCTCCTATAAATAAATAATAAGCAATATGAGAGAAGATGGGAGTTAATTATTAGCACAGTTCAAAGCATTTACTTTATAGACTTCAATCTTCTGTCTATAGCGTATAGTCTATACACTTAATATTTGAGTTCTTATCTCGCTGTATACTCCGTTGCCAAAGGTCAGGGTTTCTATACATAGAAATTGTCATCAACTATGTCTACGATATGTGTATGTGCGTTGAGGTCTGCTCCCACCCCTTTCTCACTGACTTGAGACGTGATAAGACATCATATATAGAACAATCGTTTGGCTTTGTTTAAGAGTTTGTTTTATGTTTTTATTGGCAAGCAAATTTGCGGATTATAGCAAATCTTTGGATAATCTTAGTAGCTGCTAACCTGTGCGAAAGATTTTGTTTCTCTTTCTCTTACTCTTTCTCTCGTTTCATTATCATCTTTTTTCTAACTGATGTCTCAGTTAATCAAACAAAATATATAAAATTGTAATTAATGCTTTAGAATCTGGTTTCAATAATAAAATACTCTATTCCATTTGACTATTTTATGCAAGTCAAAAATAAGTTTAGTTAATACCCTTTAAATGAATTTGGTAGTAAATTTTATATTTAGCAGTACTTCTATTAATTTATATGCCCCACTGTTAAGTTTTTGTAAACAAGGTATAGAAACCACATCAAAGGGGGCAAAGAGAAGAAAAAGAAATAAATTCACAAATTTGTTTGCGTGCCTCAACTTAAAACCGCATTCGGCTTTTATTTGCTTAAATGAGTTTCGCTTTTTTTTAGCGCAGATTGAAAAAAAAAAAACCAAAAAATAAGAAAAATATATATAAAATAAATAAAAAAAAAAAGAAAAATACAAAAAAAAACAAGTAAGAAGTCTGTAGTCGAGTGTACCCGACTACGAGAGCCCCTTTGCCTACATATACAGCTATACACACACATACTCATACATACACACAGTTCTGCACGTACTTGGCCATTGCGCGCGCCTTTTAGCCCCCCACGCTCTATAGCGCGGTACTTATTGTTGTATAACTTCCGTGTTTTTCGTTCAATTTTAACGAAACTCACAACGTAGATGAAGAATGGTCTACTTAATATGTGTGCGAAAAAGAAATCTTATCGGCTAAAAATTGTACCTTATAATCGTTTTTTTCGATTTGCGGGGGTCAGGGGAGGAAATTGAAAAATCCAAAACAAACTTGTATAGCGTACGAACATAACAAATCTACGTTCCAAATTTCGTTGCTCTAGCTCTTATTTTGCGCGCACTACAATACCCCCCCGGGGCCAATAACATCACTTTTGCTGATCTATAACTTCCGAGATTTTTGATCAATCTTACCCAGATTTACAACATCGATCAAGAATGGTCTAATTATGATGTGTGCCAAAAATAAATTTGATCGGTTGAAAATTGTGCTTAATAATCGTTTTTTTCGAATTGCGGTGGTCAGGGGAGGAAATTGAAAAATCCAAAACAAACTTGTACAGCGTACGAACATAACGAATCTAGCTTTCAAGTTTCGTTGCTCTAGCTCTTATAGTCTCTGAGAAACAGGCGTTCATACGGACGGACGGACGGACGGACGGACGGACGGACGGACGGACGGACAGACAGACGGACAGGGCTAAATGAACTCGTCTTGTCGTCCTGATTCAGAATATATATACTTTATGGGGTCTCCGATGATTATTTCTATGTGTTACATACTTTTGGATTTTGCATATTTCCAATAGCTCCGCTTTGCTCTTTTTTTACAAAAAAGGCAAAGGGGCTAAAAACAGAAGAGAGAAGAAACTTCCAATTCCTGGCGCGTCATGTGAATTACGAGTTTACATTTCAACTAACCTTGAAACAATTTTTTGTGTGCTGTTTGGCCAACCAAACGTTGTGTTTGCAAGCCAGAGTTTTTGCCCAGCTCTCTCACCTGTCCCACCTGTCCCACCTGTCTAAAAGTAGCACTTGAAGTGGAGTCGCTTGTCCTGAGTTGAAATTTGATATCTGGCGGAACAACAGCAATGGCAACCTGTTGCAAGTACTCGTACTCCGTGTGTATATGTGTCTTTTTATCTATCTGTCTGTCTGTCTGTTTGTCTGTTTGTCTATCTGTCTGTTTGTTGTTGCAGGCAATCAACAGCTAACAACAACAGCAACTAACAACTATCAACAACAGCTAACAACAACTTGTTGTTTGTCACCAAATGTTGTGTGTAAATGTGACTCTAACTCTAACTCTAACTCTGACTCTGACTCTGACTCTAAGTGTAACTGTGACTGTGACTGTGACTGTCACTGTGCTTGTTGTTATTGCCCACGTGATGTCATGAACCTGCCAATCCAATTCGGTGAAAACTAAACAAGGCATTTTACTAACACTTATTTAAACACACATACAGACACACATACACACACACACACACATACTGATGTATATACTCAATAGGTATGCCTGAGTACAAGGAGAAATTTTGTTGTGGAAAGTCGTGGGTTGATTTTCTCACGATTGCCAAAAAAAAAGAAAATATATAAATATATATATATATATATATATATATATATAGTATGGTAAACAGCAGGATAACAAGGATTGTGCTTGTACATCAAATAAACGAACATATAAATAAAAGAAAATGTATAAAATTTAAATTTTTCACTGCCTATTTTTACAGTGAACCTAGCAAATAACGGATAGATTTATAAATGAATGACAATATATATATTTAAGAATAGTTCTAAATATAAAAAATAAACAAATTATAGATAAATATAATTAAATATATAAATTGAAATAAAAAATACAACTTCTTATGATTAATTTGAAATTCAAATTGTTTTTAATTTTTCTCAGCTTTTATTACAATATATAGTTTTATTATTTCTATTAAAAATTAACAAAAGTTTTCTCCTTTTTTTTGCTTTTAATGAATTTTTTAATGTTTTTTACATGTCTTTAATTTTGTAGTACATAGTGCAGGTTTACTCAAATCCTTTTAACCATATTAACAGATATTTATAAGCCAATTTTCATAAAGAGAAAAACATATGCAATCGATTGCTGCTTCTGTAAGAGGATTTCTGATTCGACTTCTAGACAGTATGTTCATCTAATGACTGATTGGAAGACTTGATTTAGAAGTTAAAATTAGAAATTAAAATTTTATAGAGTGACGCATTAATGATTTTTATTTAATTGAATTCAAAATAAAAATTAGTCTTTACTCGAGATGTTTTTCTTTTTTTTTAAATGTCAACATTTAATTGCCAATGTCACATGTGACTATCTTAGGATCTATTTGTACATTCTCATATCGTCTGTGATACATCTGATTATACCCCTTTACCCTTGAACACACTAAGTGTCACTCCATTGGCCAAGTTGACTGTTGATTAGGCGACAAAGTGAGCATGTGCTGAAACGCTGAAGGTGGTGGTAACAAGGCAGAAACAACAAAAAAAAAAACAAAATATATATATATATATATATATATATATATATATATATGAAAAAAAACCAAACTCATGTTGCCTTTTAATTAAGAAAAGTGCAACAGAAGGAACGGCTGAAGATGATGACGATGACGAAATGCAGTAAACCGGAAACAAGAAATGGCAACGACAAGGCCTAAAGAGTGTGATACAAAACAGAAGGCAACGATATATACTGTTATGGTATGGTGTAGTATGGTGTGGTATGATGTGGTATGGTTGTAATGGTTGTAATGGTTGGTTGCAATGGTTGGAATGATTGTGTGTTGGTCTGGTTGGTGGTCTCAAATAACAAAAGCCCCAAGTGAAGCAGACGAATGACAAACCAAAAGCCGCAGTCGCTGGCTGGCAACACTTGAGTTAACACGAGGGACACGTGTCACACGCCAGAGCCAGGCAAGTGGCTAATTAGGGTTAGACCAGGGGGTATAACCCTTACCTCTTATACCCCTTATACCAGCTGTATTCTTTTCTTATAGTAGTACATGTTATATTTTAGTTGTATACACAGTTATAGACACATCAGTTGTGACTAAATCAAGCTGACAGCTCAACTGTTTTGCATACACTGACAAGGATGATAATAATAATGAACATGATAATGATGATAATGATGATGATGAGAATTGCAAGAAGACAGATGAGATTCAGATGAGGCACAACAACATAGACCTGCAGCTGAAGTGAAACAGAAACTTAACTGAAGCTTTTGTTGGCGTGTTGGCAGCCAACTATTAATATAATTATGTAAAACAGAATTCCTGGCAATTTCACAATTATCGCATGTACCTGTGCAAATTCCAGTAACTTGTTATATAATCCCCATACAGAAATTGTTTTCTGTTTTCTGTTTTGCACGCAATACAATTTTCCTCCCAGATGGTTAATTGAAAAACTGCGTGTCATGCCCCCTCTTAAAGCTTTCTAATATGCGTCTTACTATATCTATCTATATATTTATACATAAATATTTATATGTATATGTATGTTTATATGCATGTATGTATGTGTGTCGTTGTGTGGTCTTATCATTGACAGTGTGTCTTTGGCAATAACTGACATCTAACACCAAAACCATTTATGCTCAGCCTCTTACCAATCCTCAGCTTAGACTTATCGCCTCTTCGTCTTAACGTGCGTTATTTTGTTTTGACATTATTTGTCATTGATTTCGAATAGTTGTTTGGATGGCTTTTTCTACTCTACATTCTATTTCTTTCTTCTTCTTCTTTAAGTCTTCATTCCATTTAGTATTCTGTAATGAACGATTGCTAAGGCAAGCATGTCTGAAGTGGTGCGTAGGAAACTTGACCAAAAATCCATGGTAATACTCCGATTAGTTGACAACTTATCATAGATTCGAAGTATGAAACTAAGTCAAGATTTTAAAACGTTTAAATTCAATGCTTGTAGGAGCTGTATGAACTGCATGAGATGCATGAGCTTTATAAGTTGTATGAACTGCATGAGCTGTATAAGCTTTATAAGTTGTATGAGATGTATGAGCTTTATAAGTTGTATGAACTGCATGAGCTGTATAAGCTTTATAAGTTGTATGAACTGAATGAGCTGTATGAGCTTTATAACTTGTATAAGCAATATAAGTTGTATGAACTGCATGAGCTGTATAAGCTTTATAAGTTGTATGAACTGCATGAGCTGTATGAACTTTATAACGTGTATGAACTGCATGAGCTGTATAAGCTTTATAAGTTGTATGAGCTGTATGAGCTTTATAAGTTGTATGAACTGCATGAGCTGTATAAGCTTTATAAGTTGTATGAACTGAATGAGCTGTATGAGCTTTATAACTTGTATAAGCTGTATACACTTTATGAGTTGTATGAACTGCATGAGCTGTATGAACTTTATAACGTGTATGAACTGCATGAGCTGTATGAGCTTTATAAGTTGTATGAGTTGTATGAGCTGTATGAAATGCATGAGCTCTATAAGCTTTATAAGTTGTATGAGCTGTATGAGCTTTATAAGTTGTATGAACTGCATGAGCTGTATAAGCTTTATAAGTTGTATGAACTGCATGAGCTGTATGAGCTTTAAAACTTGTATAAGCTGTATGAGATGTATGAACTATATGAACTTTATAAAGTGTATGAACTGCATGAGCTGTATGAGCTTTATAAGTTGTATGAGTTGTATGAGCTGTATAAACTTTATTAGTTGTATGAGCTGTATGAGCTTTATAAGTTGTATGAACTGCATGAGCTGTATAAGCTTTATAAGTTGTATGAACTGCATGAGCTGTATGAGCTTTATAACTTTTATAAGTTGTATGAGATGTATGAACTGCATGAGCTGTATGAACTTTATAACGTGTATGAAATACATGTATTATTGTTCGAAAAGAATAAGTGTCTTTAGGTTAGCTTAAGTAAATTCATAAATTTATTATATTGTAGTCCTGGAAAATTTATTATTTTTACCAATTTTGAGTACTTAATATTAGATATATAAAAGATAGCCAGTTAATCTTACATGTAAACAGACTGACATGTATATAAATATATATAATGCCATCATATAAGACTGACAACCGGATTTGTTAAGAGAATCAAGCCATTAAATATGCGAGAAATCACAATTGGGCTCGCCCATAATTAGCCAGCGATTTCTACAATGGCTCCTGGAGTGGGTAAAGAGTTTGTAGTTGGGTAGAGTAGGGTAGAGTAGGGTATGGTAGGGTATAGGCGTTTATAGTTAAGCCAGCAGGTGATCATAGTAGGTGATCATCAGTACAGTTTTTGAGCTGCGTCATTAATTGACTGCAATTGTAGTGCTTGTCACGTACGCTTGTACGCAGCAGACAGCAACAAAAGACCGCCTGACGATATCAGACTGCAACTAGCAGTTGTATATAGAGAAGGCTAGCCATGTCTAGGCCTAGGTAATAGGCTGATGGTTAAAGGCTTTAGGTTTGTGGCTAGAAAGATGCCAACAAATAAGATGACGACGACAATTGAGCGCTAATTATCGCCTCATGCGACGCATTGGGGATCCGGTGGTCAGAAAATCTCTCTGTGGACAGTGTGTGTCAAAGACATTCCTTAGAGGCGTGAATTGAATTCCCCCCCGTCTTCAATTCATTCCTAGCTATCCTCCATCGACCTACCATTCCAACCAAGTGATACAACAACGTTGAACATCATGATGAATGGTTACAGCAATGGGTCGACTCTGGTAACTACTTCATTAAGCTGCTGGGGTTTCTTCTGGATTTGATTTATAGCGTTGGAAAATTAAAGTTGCGCACACTTTTGTTATGGACAATGAATTGCAGGAATGCATCTTGCTAGAGTCTTTCCATCCACATGTGAAATAACCCGGTACATACTACTACTACTTCTACTACTACTACTATGACTTCTACTACTACTGCTACTACCACTTCTACTACTGCGTACGATTAAGTGGTTAGCTCATTAGCCTGGACAATGCTTTGGTATTTGGGTTAGGTCTTCTCCATTCCTGCTGATTCATTCCAACACTACCAATAAGTTAAGATCTTGACATTACCGGGTACTTACTAATATTGTGCCTGTTACTGCTCTTACTGCTGCAGTGCATCATCATTGAAATAAAAGTTGCAGCTGCAGTTGCAGTTGAAGGCATATTTCAAAGTACAATAAAATTCTAGGTAATCTACGATTATATAAAGAAAGGATTTAAAATCTTTAGTTTATTATATTTGAACTTTATGCGCTTAAGTCAAATAAATTATATAATATACATTTCAAAATATTTGTATTGAATTTCAAATAATTAAAATATTTAATAATAAATAAAATATATAAAAAATATATATTTAATTATTGATTATTTAAAAGTATTTTTTAATTTTTTTTATAATATAATATATAAAAATATAAAATAATAAAATAAAATAAACTTTTTATATAATATATATATTTAAAATAAAATAAACTATTTCAAATATCATATATATATATATATATATATATATATATATATAAATATATATATACATACATATATATATATTTAAAAATTGGAAACACTACAAAAAGTATAAAACAGTGTTGGACCTTTTAAAATAAATATAATAAACACATTCATAACGATATTATATTAAAAAAATTCATATTATAATAGAAAAAGTACAAAATATTTATAAATATTTAAAACAATTTCCTATTTTAATTTCTAATTATAAAAAAATATAATACAAATTTTTTAAAAATTTTTATACTAATATAAATTTAATTTTAATGAAATATAGTTATTAAATATTTTATTTTTTTTATTATATTCATAAACAAATATTGTAAAAAATAATCAAATTTTAATAGATTAAAGTAATATATAATATTTAGATAATAGACGTAACCCCCATTGATTAAATTCCTCTTGTATAATAATTAATATATATATTATATAATGCATAATATATAATATATAAGACAGGTAAATATAAATAATTGTTATCTGAAGTATTATCTCAATTGCGATTAATCTCAATGAACTTTTGAGTATTTATTCGGCTTCTCATTAAACTCTTAGTTGTCTGATCTTCTGGCTATCGGGCAATTGATCACAAGTGTGTTGTCTTTCAGTGGACGATGACAACTGTTGAAATGAAGCTCCATCAAATTGGCGACAAACGCTTCTTCTGGCTGTTGTCTGGCTATCAAGTCTCCTGACTCTTAACACTTTATCAATATCTTTAGATACTCAGTAGGAGCTGGAGCAGTAATAGCAACAGCAGGAGCAGCAACTTAGGAGGCGGTTTGGTTGACTGAACGACATCAAAGAAAATCACCGCCGACAGATAATAAAAAGTAAAAAAAAAAAAGGAATTAAAAGTAAAAAAATTGCAGGTGCCAATGAAGAGACTAGTAGAGTCAAAAGAGTCGACGTTGAGCAGCCGCAGGTCTTCAAGTTTCGATCTTCGGTCTTCAGTATGCAGTGTCTTCTATCTTTAGTCTTCAGTTTTCCGTCTTCAAGTCTTCGGTGTTGGGTGTTCGGTGTTTGGTATTGGCGCGTCTCGGCAAGATCAGAGTCTTAGCGTGGCTGATAGTGAATCGACGCGTTTGGCTCCACCTTTTTGTTGCTGTTGTTGCCGGCCGCTAGCGTTTCTTCTCTTAATTGACGCCTTGATTTGCAACCGATTGGTCGCACCACATTTCCCAGCCTCATCACAGACTTTTCCACCGCCTTCTCTGTTTTTTTCACTCATTGCTTTTCTCTCTTTTTCTTTACAACAAATATTTTAATTTGAAATATTTTCTGCAGTTTTTTCCATTCAAATTTGTTTTTTTTTTTCATTTATATTTATTCTTTTCTACCTTTTATTATTTTTATCATATCATATTTTAATCATTGAATTGACCCACTGAACAGTTTACAGTATATTTTTGACTCTTCTCTGTTGCTGTCCGTAAGTTGAAGGCGTTTCAACTGCGACGTCATCCAACAAGCAGCCGTGGCCGAGCGGTTAAGGCGTCTGACTAGAAATCAGATTCCCTCTGGGAGCGTAGGTTCGAATCCTACCGGCTGCGGTAGATGAAACTTTTTTTTTTATTTTTTATTTTTTTTATTTATTTATTATTAATGTGTTTTTAATCTTATATATTTGTATTTGTTTTAGTGTAATCGATAATTGGGTCGCCTTTTTATTGTAAAATAGATATAAAAATACATTGTAAAATAATTCGCATTATGAGTTAGTGCGGCTGACACGAATATTATTTATTAATATCTTTGAATTGGTTAACAAATTTAAGTAAAATTAATAATTAATCTGATATTTTTATTACGTATACAATTGTATTTACATATATAATGAACTGACAGAAGTTTGGGATTGATTTCATTATTATTATTATTCAGATTTATAATATGTTATGTCTTTCCTTGAATTGAGAGCATTTAAAGTTCATAATTTACTTTGTGGATAACAATGTTTTCTGCTTAGCATAAATATATCATTAGTATTAACATTTAAATAAATTGATTAAACTATCACATGGCTTATACGGTTGCATTCACTGTCACTTATTATGGTCAAAAGGGAGGAAAGAAAAGGTGGAGTTGCAATGTTTTTAAAGTATATGCCAAGTTCAGGCTAAAGTCTCTTATGTAATTATAAGCAAAGAAGAATGCCAATGTTGCTCAATTTGGCTTCAAAGTGTGTAATTCACGCTTTGCGAAAAAATAAGGGGGGTAAAAGGCATGTTGCATGCCACAATGGTGCACAATAATCAACGGTTGTAGGCAGTAGACAAGGAAAAGGCTCTAATTAAAAATAACAGAAAAATATAGGTTACACCTCGACAAAGACCGTTGCAGGGTAACACAGTAAAAGAGCAAACGTTCGAAAGAGGTTTTGGTGCAAAACACAATACAACAACATCAACAACAGCAACAAGGAAAAAGCAAAGAAAATGAAGAAGCGTCCAATGCAAGCCAAGAAATGGGAAACGTTTTCATCAAAGCAAATACGCAACGTACAACAAAAAAGAATTCTACTGTGGGAAAGTTTAAGCAAATATTTAGACAAAAAAAAACAATTGCTGAAACGTAGAAAAAATTAAAGTTATTAAAAAAAAGAAAAAAAATTAAATTAAATACAATTATTTTATATAAAACGTGACCCACAGACAAGGGGTTTTATTACTCTTCATCCATTATTTTTTTTAAAAATAATAATAGTATTTTTATAATTTTTTTCATTTTAATATCTATCTCTCTGTTCAGATATTCCTCCATATTACACATTTTGTTTCCCATTACTAAAAACTTTATTCTTTTATTATTATTATTATTTTCATGTATATTAATGTTTATTGATATACGAACCCAGGAATCGATGATTATTAAACGGATTCTATAACCACAGAGCCAACAGTAGCGAAAATTCTTCTGGAAAAAGATTTATTATCAGAAAAATAATAAATAAATTTTTGTTATGAGCTGGAGAATGATTGAAAGCTTTGTATTACCTGTTTCTATTTCTGACTTGATTGTTGGAATGACTTTGAAGTAATCGCACACTGTGATACTCAAGCAAAATCTACTGAGTTGTTTTAGTATTAGTTTTTATAAAATAAAAAATAAAATCTCTTGTCAAAATTTACTCTGGAAATTCTAATAAAATATACTATTTATAAAATATTATTAAATAAATTTATATACTATATTTTTATTTTTTTTTTTTATTTTTTTAGCTTAAATTTATTAGTATCAGCCATTGTTTTGTTGCTTTGTTGTTAGTGGAGTCTGTGGACTGGGCAAGTGGCACTTATCATGCATGCGCCAAGTGAAAGAAACAGCAAAGAGCAACGTACACATATACACACTCACACTCACACTCACACACACATACACAGAAAAATTAATGGGCTGTAATTACCTGGTGCAGTTGCATGGTAAAAGGGATATACAATATACATGATTGTGTTAAGTATAGAAGCAGGGGGTAATGCAAAAGGGAGGGGAACACGCGTACCGAGGTAAGGAATGCCCCAACTGAGGCGTAGACGTTGCTTAACTTTCAGACGCGCTTGTGTCCCTCTCTCCTATAGAAAATTAAAGCCTACATTTGCTTGTGCAAAATTTACGATGTGTTTACGATGACTAAAATTATCGGTTACCCCTAATGCGTTACAGTAACGCGAACTTCATTTACTTTATTTACTTCGTTTACTTCACTTACTTCGTTTACTTCATTTACCCTACGGTGGTAAGGATAATATTAAGAGTTGGATGGAGAGCAGGAAAAGGGTTTTTAAGCTAAAAGTGGCTACGAAATTCGTCTATGTTTATATAAGGGAAATTTGATAGGCAAATTAATAGATGAATTAATTGGGCTTTAATTAATTTTAAAATAGTTATTAATATTATTTCTTATATATTATCATAAATTTTACATTTTTATTATATATTACAGATATTTAATATTTTATATTTATTATAGAAAATATAGGAAAATATTTTTTAATATTTTATATTTATTATAGAAAATATAGGAAAATATTTTCTACTGTGAATTTAGTTGAAATCTATGTAGGCTGCCTTAATTTTTTCTTAATAATATAAATCTCAACTTATGCTTAGTCTTAGTTTATTTGTCCCGACATAAAAGTCTATTTTTGTGTTTTGTTTACCAAAAATTAAAAAAAAACCAAAAAAAAAAAGTAAATTTGTTCTATGCAGTTTAAGTAGGTTACATCGATATGATACCCTCTAATGCTAGAAACTTTGTTCATGAAGTAGTGAGCAGCTGTTTCCATTTCAACTCTTGTACATACATTCATAACTTTACTAGGATTTCAAGTGAAGGACAACGCAAGTTTCGGCCGCTTCGTGCAGTGCCAGAGACCCAAAATGTTGCGCCACAAGGACGTTGCGCACACGACTATCGTCGGTATTTTAAGGGAGCTGGGTCTAGGTTATCCTTTAACAGCACAATGCGAATCGATGATGTGGCTAATGGCACAGAACAGTTTACCAATTTGGAGTCGTCGCCTAGCACGGAACATGGAGGGTACACTGCGAGATCAGGCGAAATCTAAATGGTTTAATTATGATGTTGAGATTACTAAACGCCTTTGGTCATTATGGGGTGGACTGCATCCAAAATCAACATATTTTGATATTCAGGTGAGGGGACGGCAGACACTCGCCTGCTGTGTTATCGCTTGCTGTGCGGCCAGCATATTTCGTAGTCCTAAGGAATGGACATCAAAATTTCTAGACGCCATTGTTATAAATGGGGATAAATATTATTGTGATAGCCTTATGACAAGTACCAGTTGCAATTCTACACTTAGTTTAGACGATTTATCGCTTGAATGTGATTTTCAAAAAATGCGTTTTATGGTACAATTGCAACTAATATGTTATGGCCAACTCTATACAGCTCCAGCATGTAGTGGTATGGGTCTCTTTGAGGCAATTAGTTACTTCTTTATACGTTATCAACGGGGCATACTTGAGTGCCAAAAAAGGTACTTAGCATTTGGCTACTCTTCTACCCAGGATGGTGGCTACTATCTTTTTGATTGTTCCTCATGGGATAAACCTATTTTTCCTGACAATATGGGTGCTTCCTATATGCTGCATGCCAAGCATTTACAGCTTTTACTGTATTGCATGGTTGTTACCTTGAATGTTCGCAAACGAAATGTTGACTTTCATCTCTATAGTGTGGATATGAATCGTATAATGGATGCTGATATTATGACCGCGATAAAGGAGAATCAAATCGAAGACTTACCCGAAGAACAAAAGAAATTGTGATTTCCAATTGATCAATATATTTATGTTATGGCAAATAAATGACAAGACAACAAAAATAGACTTTAGTCTTAGTTTATTTTAAAGGATCATCCCATTACCTCTGAGCTTCATTCACTTCAAAAAGTTATTCACAAGTAACCCCTTAATATGCTCCTAGAAAAGCTTTGTCCTTAGCTTCTCTTAACTTAAGTTTCTATAGAAACATATACTGTTTAGGTAAACGAAACCATTTTTTTTTTTTTGTCTCCGAGTATTTCTTATAACTTCAAAGCAAACGATTAGCAAAGAAAATTAATGAGCAGGAAAGGTGAAACTCTGTTGAGATGGTAATAGATATCATAAGACCATTAAAAGGGTTGTAACACCAAAAAGGTGAAAGAGATTAACACCACAGTATAAAGTATTCCCTTTAACTTCCTCCACGACCTTTCATTCATATTTCAGGCTTAAGGCTAATACGCTGCTCATAGCATACATAATTTTTGCTTGTTGTTTTTACTATACTCAAGTCCTTAAGCAAAAAGCAAAAAGAAAAATAAAATTCCCATTAGATAATCTGTGTAAACTTGCATTCAACTCTAGAAACGGAGCCATTCAAGAATTCTCTGACTGACTTTTGGAAAAGATGGGGGAATGACTGGTTAAGGGGTAAACCAGTTTCAGCTTAAAATCAAAACAAAGTGATTTTTAATTCCTTTTTGCTTTAATTTGTTTTTATTTTTTATTCTTCTTTTGCTTACTTGAACTGAATATAATACAAATGAGAAGGAATATAGAGAAAACAAAAGTACGTCTACTACGAAAATATGCAAATACTACACGGAAACTGTGAATCAGTCAGAAGAAATATACGATAAATAAAAAAAATTAAAAGAGAATTGCAGCAAAAGCAAACCAAAGTAAACTAAAAATACAATAAAACTGAATTCCAAAAACTCAGTCAAATGTAAAAAGAAACAAAAAAGTTGCGCCCAAACGCAAGACGAACTTCTAAAAACAAAAAACAAAAAAACAAAATAAAAATGAGCAAAAATACAAAGAGAACAAAAATCGAGACAACAGAAAAAGAAAAGAAAAAATGAAAAAAAAAAAACAAAAAATGATCAAAAAGACCAAAATGAAATCCGGTTTCGTTTTCAAGCAGAACGCGAATTGTAAAGTTTTTGGAAGGTTGCGAAGCGCTTCTCGTTTTGTTCGTAACTCTGCGCTTGCCCGTAAAAAAAACGGGCCAAAAGGATAGATGCAGAAATTAACCGACTGTTGAGCGGGTGGCATGTTGTCTTTATGGCGAGGGGTATAGAAGTATTGTAGGGGTTATGGGTAGTTGTTTCTGAAGTTCTGTTATGAAGTAGGAAGCTAACCAAATGCAAGGAAAAACAACAAAGATAAAAAAAAAAACAAAATTTAAAAGGAAAAAAACAAAGAACAAAAAAATATCAAATAAAAAGCGCAGCAAAACTCCCTGATAAATTGCAGGAGACGAACTTGAAATTTAGATTTCGAGAGCAACCGCATAATGTTACCAGAAAGTCGACAACGGCGTTAACATCGACGCCAACGTCGACGTTGGCATCCATATTGACGTCGGCGTCAACGCTAAACGTTGACGTCGCTGTAGCAGCATACAGAGCATAGACAGAGATTGCAAGCTTATGTACGTGCACGAATTGAGAGCGTTTTGTGTATGATTGCAGCTTGGGGGCGTTTGTATATGTATTAGTGAGAGTGAGAGAGTAACAGAGAGCAAGAGAGACAGCGAGTGAGAGAGAGAAAGAGCGAGAGTGGTAACTCGTTGGAGCTGCGGCTGCTGCGATACTAGAGTTTCCTTTTTGCACACAATAACAAACCACACACACACACACACACACATATACATACACGCAGACACACATGCACACACACACATAATGGCGAATATTATTGCAGTTTTTATTGCCGTTTATAAGAAGTATATGTGTATAGTTGTGTGTGAAGGGTTGAGTGTATTTGCTTGTGCTTTATTGCATTGGTAGTAGTGCGTGCGTGTATGTTGAGTGTCACGAAATGTGCATGTGTGTTAACGAGTGTATATGTGTGTGTGTGTGTGTGTGTGTGTGTGAACAGCGACATTTTATTGATTTTTGTGCGAATAAAAATTATAGCATGCGATTTAGTTTTTATTTAATTTATTTACAACTATTTGTTTGAAGCAAACAATTCTTTATGAATTCAGAAGTTTAAGTATCTTAAGGACTCTTTTTAGTGTTGCAAACAGACGTTTACATTTCTAGCATAAATTATAATTTAAAGCTTAATTAGTAATAAGACTCGTAAAAGTATAATTAAAGTTTCTTGAATGTGAGTTACATTTTACATAATGCAAAAAAGTTGCCTGCATAATTTGACAGTTGACAGTTCACCAGCATTAACTTCTTCACTACTTTAGATCTTCTTCTGTGACTCTCTCTCTCTCTCTCTCTCTTATTCGTTCTATATATTCCCTTCTTTTTTTTGCATGCACACAGCGTTTCTCTCAGTTACAACGAACAGCTTACCAAAAGTGCAACCAAATTATTCTTTAAGCGTCCAATTGGTGCTCTGTAGATAACTGTTATGTCTCTCTTCTACTTCCTTATCTACGCTGCTTTTTCTACCTCTCTTACGCATTTTGTTTTTGTGTTGATAATAACGTTTGGCACACACTAATGCAGTCAAGTCGAAATGGAGTAACTAGCAATGTTTTATAAAAGCTTTGAGAGAGTCATAAGTAAACGCCATCAATTCGCACCTTAAGCCATGTCAATTGAACTTCACAACGAGACAGAGATAAAAACAAAAACAAAAACAAAAACAGACATAGAAACAAAATACAACAAAAACCAACAACAAGCCACAAATGGCAAATAAAATAAGCAGTAAAGAAAATAACAAAGAAAAAAAAATGAAAAAAAATAAACAAAAATGCAGTTTACTTAACAAACTTTGTGCTTTGGCAGGCGTCCAACCTTTTGGCCCACAAATCCCAACACGTTCCACTCTCTGCCACTTACCATAACTGACCAACTAAACCGGACGAAGCAGCAGGCGACCCGGACCCGAAAGCCAATAAATAGCCCAGCGGGCAAATTGCAAATGCAAAAAAAAAAGTGTAAAGAAATACAAAAAAAAACTAAAATGAAATGCAAAAAACTCAAAGATGCACAAGCAAACGAAGTTCGAGGTCATTGCATTACACGGATGCACACATAGAACACACATACAAAAATGCACACAAGAACACCAATACACTTACACACACACACACACACACACATATATACATACAACTAAAGTATAAATAAAACAACAAATAAAATGCTGCCCTCTGTATGCTGTCATGTCTTGGTTAGGGGGGCACAAGGAGCAAAGCTAAAAAAGTTCCGAGTCAAAATCACAAATAAAACAAATGAAAATGGCTAAAAAAGTGAAATCCACAAAAAACAACCAAAGCAAAAAAAGGCAACACAATAGCAACAAGAACAAAAACAACATGCAACTGCAGTTGATAGAGCTTTTTACATGTTGTTGCTGTTGTTGTTGTTGTTGTTGTTGTTTTTGCAGTGGTTGCTGCTACCGTTTCATTCCATACCCTTCCACTATTTCGCCAATGCCTTGTGGGGGAGTTAGCGGCGAGGCGGCTGCAGTTTGGCACAAAGGAAATCAAAACGAAAGAAAAAAAAACCAAAATGTACATTGTGCATGGCGTATGACATATAAAACATGTAGAGCTGTTCTAATAGGGTGAACAAGAATTGTAAATACCCTGTAATAAATATATAATATAAAATAATATAATATATAATATAACATATAATTTATATATAATTTTTAAGTTTTATATTATTATTTAAATTATTAAAATTCAAATTTTTAGAATTGCATATAATGTAATTCAGTAATAAGCAATATATATTTAAATAAAATTTAAACTAAATATTACAGGGTATTTGCATAGGTGCAACAGCAACAGTGACAACTGTAACAAAGGAAGATTGATGATCTTATTAAAGGATATTTGGTTTAATGTTTTCTCTGCTTTGCATTTCCAATACGTAAGTAAGAATAAAACGATAATGGAACTGTGAACTAACAGTGAAACTGCAAAATGAAAGGAAAAAACTATAAAGAAATAGGTAGTAAAAAGGAAAGATAGAAAAAGACAGAGAATATGCCTAATTTTAAAACTATTAAGTTTTTTTTTTATATTATTTTATTCCATATAAAATGTTAAACATAAAAATTTTTGTGTAATTATTGTTAACAACGGCAAAAGAATTAAAATTTTCTGTTAACCGTCGAACTCATTTAGATTCAATTACCTTAAAGAGTTGTTAAACATTCTATTTAATGAACGACAGACCCCGGCTATAAAGCAATACTTACTTAACAGCTAAACAACCCAGACGATGTTCACTTTTAAAGACTGTCTGTCTGGTTACAGGGTCTTAAATTATGTGTCCACTAAAAGAACTTGTCTATAAAGTCTTTAGATCCTAAGTTAACTTGATGCTCAGTAATATTTCTAAAGAATATCAGCTAATGGATACCCTACACTTAGTTTCTTATTAAACTGTAAATATGTTACATAATCTACTATAGATATTAAAAGCCTTTATTATATCGATTTGTATGTCTTGATTGTTTGTATATTTATATATATATATATATATATATGACTTTAAGTATAGGGTATATCTAGCTAAATGCTAAAATCTTGTAGAAGAGAAAAACAACTTCAATTTAAGCTGCAACACCTCTTCTACTATCAACATTGCATGCATCTTCTTTATGCCTTGAAATAGCATTTTGTCTCAGCTTCAGGTCTGTTCCTTGTATACACACGCACATGCTAACATACACATACATACATACGCATACATAAAGACAAATACAAAATTTAATGACTAAGCGTCGCCTTAACTGCTACCGCTTAACGACCAAGAGGCTACCCCACGCCAACCTCAGTAACCTCCTACCTACCAATCCTAATTCTCCCTAACTCTTCAGCTGTAAGTTGATTGTTTTTAACGAGCTCAGACTTTAGGCCTGTCCATATATATATATATATATATATATATTCTTTTCTTCTCTCCTCTTGCCTTGTATGAGAATGGTCACAGAAGTTGAAAAGAAATAAACCAAAAAACAAAATGAAGGAAAATAAAACTAAAAGCGTTGTCTGCGTAGGCGTACAGGCTCTAGTTGCCCCAAGCTTCTGCCTCGGATACTGTCCCTGCGCCTACCCCTTGTTTAGTTAATGCAGAAGCGTTACCCCCAAAGAACTGGTCAGTCAGCAACTGCTACTTTGAGCTGCCAACTGACTGACTCACTTAATGACCAAGCGTCGAAGCGTGCCTCGAAACGGCAGCAATTCTTCCTTAACTGTCTGTCCACTGCACCGCACTCCACACCCACTCTCTTCTTCTCGCTTTTTTTCTCTCACTTCTGCAGCCTGACGTTCTCCTCTCTTTAGAGGCAGCTTAATGACGCATGGTTGCAAATTTTGCATTCAGTTCGTGTTTAGTTTTGTGGCTTTGCCTTTTGCCTGCCATTTGCCAATTGCACACAAAGCGCAGGCAACAAAAACAGAAAAGAACAAAAAACCCCAACCAGAATCCCGAACCGAACCCCAACCCGAAATATAGCCCAAGCCTTTAGCCCAATGCTTAACCGCACTGAGCTGAACTCAACTCAACTCAGTTTTTTGCATACCCTATAGACATGAATTAGGTCCTATCTAATGACTAACAGTAGCAAATCACATTGAGCTTTGAACGGAAAGGCTGTGAAACCACTTATATGAGAAGGATACTTCGGACTCATTCATTGGTAAGATGAATTTGAAATCTGGTAAAATATTTGAATGCAGCATAGTTCTATGTATAAATGTACAATACTCAATTCAAGTCAATTCTTTAATATATTTTTAATGGATTTATGGTTTTCATTGCATTATTCCATAGAGCTCTTAACTGTCTTTGCTTCCCTTGAGGGAAACCATTGAGATTTATTATTCAAGCAATTATTATCAATGGCAAAGTAAAGGATTAGCTGTTGCTACGTAATGTATGCATATGTATGTTTTATATATATAAAGTAGGCGTGACTATGTAAAGAGATTTGTGTACAGGGTATCTGGCAAGCAAGTACACTGAACTGAAGTGCCATGGCTTTAGTCATGCGGCGGGCTTGAGATTCATTTTATGATTTTGCGCTCGTATTGGTTTCATTTTGATGAATGCGACGCTTCAAGTTGGCATAAAAAAGCGCAAGTGATTTCAATGTGGGCCATGAAAGGGAATGCAAGTAGGATGAGGCTTGTTGTGGTGTTAGAGGAACGGTATGAGGATTGAGGATAGAGTGGGAAAGAGGTGTACAGAGTATATAGCGGAGGAAACCAGACGTCTATGAGCAACTACTACTTGATAATTGTAAGCCACAAGTCTTTCACATTGTTGCATGCTAAGTAGCTACGAATACAGCACACACACTTCACACACACTCAATAGACACACTCCGCACGCTCCTTAGACAGTGACGCCACTTTATGGCTTGGCAGGGAGCCCGGCACATCCACAAGTTCTCTAATATGTGGATATGGGTCGTCATCATCGTCGTCGACGACGGAGTCAACGAGTTGGCATCGTCATCGTCATTTACATCTCGTTTCATTTGTCTTTTTGTGTGCGTGCTTCCACTTTATGTACATGTATATGTGTTTGTGTGTGTGTTTGTGTACATGTTGTGCATGTATTTGTGTTGTTTCGTCTTGTTTCTTGGCATTTCTGTTTTGTTGCGCACATTCCTGTTGCCATTTGCTAAGTTACCTACCCAGCCCTTCAATGCCACACCATAGTACACCATGCCACATAAGCACTGCCTTGCCCTGTCCTGTCCTGCCCTGCCTCAATGTCAGAGCGCAGCAGTCGCATCTTTATGCCACGGTCAAGGGCACGTGACGTTGCTGCCACTTCGAGGAACTCCCCAAGTTTAAAGAAACAAGTCCATGTATATTATGTTATCCATATCTATATACATATAATTTTTATTAGTTTTCTATATATATATATATGTATAAAATAGTTTATATAACTATGTATATAAGTAAATGCATGCTTATAAAAATATATAGTTATATATATATATATTCATATATATAGAAACAGCGTCCTGTCATTTTTGAAGAATTCCTTTTCAATATTAGTCATTAAAATGTTTTTGCTTTATACGTTTCTGATCTTTTTTTAGTAACGCCGATATCTTCTTAACCCAAATGCGTGCTTCATTCGCTGATAAAGGCTTTTCTTTAGCCTTTAACTTCTGATTATCTGTTCTTGGACTAAACCGTCGCAATTCGCCCGTTGCCTGATTTAGTTTCTGATAATGATGAGCCAAACATGCCATCCGCATTTCAATCTGCTCTACACGTAAGCTTGTGGATGCTAGAGCCAGATTAGAAACTGGGTTGAAACGATCGAACCTATTGCTTTTAGTATTAATCATAATTTTATAGTAAACAATTTTTGTCCTTATTTTTTTCTATTTTGATATGTTTTTTACCAAATGTTTTTCAAGGAAGCTGAATACTAACTAAAGTAAGTTTACATATATTTTAAGCTTATTGCTATATACAGCTTACTTGGATCGGATCAATGTTGTTTTAGATCAGAAAGTTATAGACTTGTCGACGAATTTTTCGTACAAGTTTTTACTTTCTTAAACATTACTTGTAACCCGCATACAACGGAAGACATAAACTCTGGAATAATCGCCACTCACATATTAAAATACTTACTAAAGTAAATACAATAAATAAAATAAATTTCATAAATAAAATTTATAAAATAAATTATATAAATAAAATCAATTAAACTAATAAAATAAATAATATAAATAAAATAAATATATTTATTTATAATAAATAAAATAAATATATTTATAATAAATAAAATAAATATATTTATAATAAATAAAATAAATATATTTATAATAAATAAAATAAATATATTTATAAAAAATAAAATAAATGATTTATAAAAATTAAATAAAATAAAGAAAACAATTACAACAAAAAAAATTGTGTAAATGAAATAAGTAAATTCAATAAAAAAAATACAGTAAATAATATAGATACAGTATATATCGGATATAAGGTGTACAGTTTATAAGCAAATATTGATTAAAAGCAAAATTATGTTATTTTTAAATATCATAGAACTATTAAACACTAAGTTTTGCCTCATAATAACAAAAAATTGATTGTATATAAGAAAATATTATGTACAAAAAAATAATAAATCGTTGATTTAAACAAATTATATGCTGTAGGGCAGCAATATTAAAATTTGTGATCTCATTTTATATTTAATATTTATATTATTATAACTGACGAACAGCATAAAATATAAATTTAAATAAACTTCTAAACATGTGGTTTCTTTTTATAATAATTATTCAAATACAACGTATTGGCATATTACTCATGATTGCTTAAAATGAAATATCGAATATAAGCAAAAACTTTTCTTCATAAAAGGTTTTGCTTATAGTCGGTATATACTGTACAATAAATGAAATAAATAAAATGGGAAATATAGATAAAATAAATAAATTTAATAAAATGGATATAACAAATAAGGAAAATATAATAAATTTGTATTATAAATAAATAAATAAAACAAATAAGATAAGAAAATAAATAAAGTAAATAAAATAAGTAAAATGAATTAAAACATAAATAAATATAATAAAATAAATAAAATAGTTTAAATTAAAAAAAAAAAAATAAATTAGATAAATTAAATAATTTGTATAATTAATAAAAATATAAATAAATAAAATATGAAAAAAAATCAAAGCAAAAATAAAATAAATTAAATTAATTGAAAAATAAAACTTTAAATAGAAAGCCTACAACGTATTACTTTAAGAAGTCTGAATAAAGTCTTGTTGAATTACATTGTATATAGAACCTGTCACAATATCTTGTCTGGAATTGTAGTTAACGTTAAGCAAAATTTAATTAGAAACGGAAATTCCAGAGAGAGAGAGAGAGAGAGAGAGGGAAACATATAGAGAGAGAATAAGAGATAGTATAAGTACATATAGATGTATTATTGATTAGGCACGTAAAGATATATAGAGCACAATGACAAGACAGCTTTCAGCTTTTGGTTGACATCAACATTTGGTAATTAAAATAAATTTTCGCAAATAAACAAAAAAATAAAAAAAAAATCAAGAAGAACTTTTCGAGTTGGAAACGAACTATTCAACGATCGACTTGCATTCAAGTCGGTCGTGAAATCTTGTTTTCCCAGTTCGGAATGATAAATGGTGTCTAGTTAGCGTAGCGCCAAAAGAGAAACAAGTTCGAATATACCCCAACCAACATGCTAGTCCCCACTTTTGCTCTTCTACACACTTCTTCTCTTACCACTTGCCACTAGCCAAATGTTAACGCTATATACACCTTGTGTGAGTGGAGTTCTTCCTTAAGCTACCTGGTTTGGGTATGTGTTGTATTTCAATTAGAGCAAAAGTCGTCCTCAACTGCAATTAGCAACAAAGTATCTGGCAATGTATGTTTTCGCTATTATCATTTAAATTTATGTTATGCTACTACATATATTTGTTACGACCCACTCTCTCTCGCTCTCTATCCCTCTCAGTCTATCCTTCTGCCTATATATATATATATCTGTTTTTTTTCTTTTTCTTATATATGGCTACCAATAGTCTTACACGTACAGTCGCAACAGATCTTTTCCCAATCTCGTAGACTCTACGCGTCTTTTCTGGTATGCCTTACGATTATGGCCAACGTTGGGTAATTTGTTAGAAGCCAGCGATGCGGTCTTGTTGATAAAATATAACCCATCCTTGGCTTGCGGCATTGCGAACATTCAATAAAAAATTAACTAGGGACAAATTGTTGATCGTGCCCGGGAGTTTGCCTACAACATCGTTGGGCATTTAGAAGCCATTGTACGCTTAACGGCCACCGTTTGATGTTGCTTAAGGGGCTTGCCTTTACTTCACTTCACTTGACTTCACTTGGCTTGGTTTTCGTTTTCGTTTTGGTTTTGGTTTTGGTTTTGGTTACTTCTAGTGTTCCGTATTTGTACTGTTTTAGTAGTTTATAGCTATCACATTGGGTCTTGTTTGATCGCCAAATTATAGGGTTATACACATGGATTATGTCTTTACTGACTTTTATTCATTGTTTGTAAGTTATCTTTAAAATTATTATGTACCTTATACAATTTTATAGCAATGTTTATGATTTGTTTTATAAAAGATAGGTAAATAGTAATTGTTATTAATTAAATGCAATATTTTTATTATATATGAAAAACTTTCTACTTTTTATAAAAAATAAGATTAAAGAATACAGCAAATTATTTGAGTTTTATTTTAATTATATTATTTGAAATACCAATTTCACTTGATTATTTAGCTCTACGTAAAATGCCGCAACTTACAAATAACTATAATAATATATTTATAAACACATTTATCTAGGAAAGTCGTTAACAAATTTAATAAAATTGAGGAAAACTTTACACAATCTGAAGTAAATACTTTTCCGCTTATTTCTTTACCAAATTTGGTGTCTCCATTTTATAAGATTTTTTGTGTCTTTTTGTGCGTTTTATATAATTTTATAATTAGTTCACAATGTATGAATACAATTGAAAATCAGCTCAGGCTTACTAAGTGAAAGAAATAATATACATATATATATATTATATATATCTGTACAGTATGCACATGCGTTAGTTCCAATAAGCTATTAAAAATTCAGCTTCTTTCTACCGCTTCTTTTAGCCTGTTGCAAGTTGCCTTTTTTTGTACCTTTACCCTTGCATGGTGATGGCTTATAATTTAATTTTTCTTTTTATTTTCTATTTTACTGGAGGCTGGGCTCGTGCTCTTTTAATAAATGAAAATGTTTTTAATTAATATGCTTCAATATGTCGAGTACGCCACTTTACATTATGCAGGCATAGTCAAGCCGTATACTGCCCCCTGTTCTCACTCGTCGTGGTGGCTCCACAGCCCTCAACCACTTGGACAGATTTCGAATGCATTCTACTGTACCGCCTGTCTGATCCACCCCTTGCCATTTTATTTGGTATGCACGACTATTCAGAGCATTGGTCGTGGTTGAGAAGTTGATGTTTACATTGCATGTGGCTGCGGCGCCTCCATATTTTATTGTTTCATATTTATTCGTATAAGCCCCGTAGGCTAAATTTCAATATTTTATATGTATGTGAATACTCGAATACACATATACAAATATGTGTATGGATTGTGCACACACAATTTTATACAAACACACATACAATAAGAATCCTTCACTGAAGCATGCAACAAAATAAATATACGCTACCTACGTCCCTACCACCTCCCACACATTTGATTCAGTACCGTCTCTCTCGTACCCTCGTCTTTGTCAAGCTTTTAGCCTACAGCGATTTCTTTGTTGTTGTTATTGTTGTCGGTATTCTTTTTCTTCTTTTTTCTCTTTGGATATTTCAACAATTTTTTCTTACTTATATTTTGAGCGTGTGTTTCTCAATTATTCACTACGAGCAAAAAGAGAACAGATATTCTAAAGCTTTGTGTCTATAAATACAACTGCATATATTTTATGTTTCCTTAAGTTGTATTTAAATTTGCGTTTGGCTTGTCACATTCCATTTGCTCATAACGATCAGTGCTCCCATATTGTCTAGTGGTTAGGATACCCGGCTCTCACCCGGGAGGCCCGGGTTCAATTCCCGGTATGGGAATGCGATTCAATCGTGCATTCATCTTAACTCATTTTTTTTATTTACTTTACCATGTGTTTGCGTTATTTTTTAATTAGAAAAGATAATAAAAACTTTTAATATTTCTAATAACATTATTTCTTACATATGCATTTTCTTTTTATTCAATAATTTATCCAAGAGTAAATCTGTAGTACATTAAATGTGTGTAGACAGAGCAACTTAGGCCTTTCAGGCGTTCATATATTATATTGATCTATTCAAGGCAAAAAAAAATAACAATAAAAAACTTTGAGTGAGCACATGCCTTATAAATAAATGTTATATATAAATTGATAAAAATATTTACACAACAAAATAAACATATATAAAAATATAATAATTAGGTTATGCAATTGATTTTTGAATACATAAAATTTTCGATATCTTTTTATATTTCATTTTATAGTAACTATATATATAATTATATTTTCTATATCTATATTATATTTACATTTTATTAATACTAGTTTAATAATTTATTTTCTTTTATACTATAATAATATTATACTTTTACTATATATAGTAAAACATATTTATATTCAAACTGAACTTAAAGCTTTTGCAATTATTTAAACAAATTAACATCTCTGGAAAAGTAACCCTGTCTTATTTATTACATAACATTATTTTAGTAATAGTATTTATTTATTAAAACGAAAATCTCTATCGTTACATTCCCAAACATTATAGTTGCCAATTTTACTACCAGAAAATTATAGACACAATATTAAAATTATTTTTTGGGTTATTTCTATATAGACTTACTAAATATATCGAGTATATTATTATATGTGTATATTATGGTATTTATCTATTAATACAAAAAATTCCATTTTCTTTGATTATATGCGGATTAACTATCCCATATTGTCTAGTGGTTAGGATACCCGGCTCTCACCCGGGAGGCCCGGGTTCAATTCCCGGTATGGGAAGTTCATCAAAAAATATTTTTGCTCGCTGGCTTTATATATGAAAATTCTATTTTATATATGGCCAAATAGTTTTTAATTTTAAACAATTTAATTTTTATTTTGGAAAGGCTTTATTTAATGCATTATGTAACCAATAGATATAAGTGTAAGAGATATATAGGAACGTTTTACTCTTACTGTTATTTAAAGAGTTCAGTTTGGAATTACTGGACATTTTCCGAGATATGTATGCATTTCATTTTCTTTATTTGATGCTCATTTACAGACATTATTAATATGGAATTTATATGGATATATATATTTAAATTTCCATTTTATTTTAATCGTACAGAAACATATGTATAATACAATATCTCATTTCCGATAAATATATATGTATGTACGTAAAATTTTTTTTATTATTATTATTTTTTTTTTATTATTATCCTTTGAGTTTAAACGAAACAAACCGCAAAGTTCATTTAAAAAATGGACATTCATTTCAGGATTCCCTCAAACCCAAACCATACAAAAATTGCCAGGCAATTTTATTTAAAAATGCAAAAGCCTTTGTCGGTTGTTGCAATTTTTGTTGTTGTTTTTTTGTTACTGTTGTTGTTGCTGCTGTTATTGTTGCATTGTACGGATATTGCGCCTGACTCCTGACTACAACATACATTAAAATTGGCAATCGTCTCTGTGCGGTTGAATTGCTGACAACAGCGAACATGGCCACTTCCATACCTGATGCAGCAGCAACATTGCTACCACCATTTTAACCATAGCCAGCTCTTGTACCTGACAACCAGCAGTTCCCAACTTCATTAGGTGTTGTCAGCCCGCTAGCCTGCCAGTCTGCCTACTGGACAAGGACATGCAAAAGGCGAACCCTCCGACCTATAGATACCAAATGCGCAATAGCCTGTCGTTCCACGAGGGTTGTACAGGAAGCTTCGTTAAGTAGTTGTTACTCGTCTACACTTAAGTATATATAAAGGTAAATGCACTGCAAATGTATATATGTATATATATATATATATATATATATATATAAATATAAGTATATATATAATTTAAGCTAAAATTTAAAAAATACATTCAAATCTATTTTTTATAGAATTTTATTTAGTTAATATATTGTTATGTAAATAAATATTTATTTAAAAATCAATTATTATTATTTATTAGTGTTTTATTTTATAAATATATTATATGTTAAATAGTATTTACTTATTTATTTAACATGTTGTTTGAATTATTATTATTTAATATATTTGATCTATTTTATACTATTTTAATTTAATATGCTTAACTTCTTTATTTAAATAAACATAATATTATTGATGTAATATTATTTAAATTTTATTTCTATTGTGTATTTATTTATGTTATTATTATAATGATTATTATAGTATTTTCTTTTTTTTATTGTTTAAGTATAAATGAATAAATATATATTAAAATTAAATTATATTTCTTACCTATTTAAAAATTTAATTAATGTAACATTTATTTAAATTTCAACTTTTTAACCTAATTTAATTTATATTCGTATATATTTTATACATTTATTTTATATGTTTAAGTTGTTATATTTGGTTTATTTATTTTTTTTAAATAAATATCTTTTATTTTTGTTTGTGTATATTACATAATATATTATATTATTTATTTATTATATATTAGGTTGTGTGCATAAAATATAATGAAAAATTAAGAAAAAAAATTATATAAAATTCAGAACAATTTTTTTTTTATTATTTTTTTTAAACATAATTTTTAGAAGTGTATTACCGTCCGGCAACCCTTTTCTGTTGCATTCGGAATTTTTGGCTGCGCCTTCAATTTGATGCATTTTTTGGTAATGTGCGTCAGGAGGCAGGGCAGTGTATGTGCTTATGGGTTTGTGTGTGTGTGTGTGTATGTGGATTTGCTGTGGGTGGTTGGTAGGTGATGTTGCATTCTTGCATAGAGCTTGACTGCTGCCCCTGCATACTCCTTACCCTGATGATGTTGCCTTCTGATTGTCCCCTTGTGCCCGCACAGTATGAACTTTTTATATGCGAGGCGCATTTGCATTTTTTATATTTACAGTTTATATAGTATGTATGTGCACATTTTTCTCTTTCTCCCTCTTTTATATATATATATATATTTATATATATATATATATATATATATATCAGTAACTCCCTCACATATTAGTGCTGTCTCTTTTGCACGTCAGCACATTCATAAAAATCGATAACAACAAAAATTTGAAATGCACTTCATGTTGCCATTGTTGATGTGTGTTTTTTCGGCTTGTATATTATACTATACATATTACCATATAGTATATATACACAAACATACACAATTCTATATATGTTATGTATAGACTATATTGCAAACGTAGCATTCGCAGCAATAACCACAGCAGCAGCAGATGGGCAAATCGGCAGGTTAACTCTTAATATTGAAAGAGAGTGAAGCACTTGTGTTTTTTGAGTAATTTAATTCAATCAGACTTTGTTTTGATGTATGCAAATAATTTTTATTATAATGTTTGCCATATATACTGCAGTAAATAACGAAAGATCTTAGGTTTGGGTTGTACAAAAGTTATATAAATATAGATACAATTTTATATATTTTATTTTAATAGGAATTTCAAGTAGATCTGAAACACAGTCTAATTTCTAACTTTCTAACTTCAAAATCCTAATTAGGTATATCAAATTTCAATCAGAATCTTATGCAAAAGTTGCAAAACTGTTGTCTACTTTCAGTGGCATTCTAAGCAGAAGTTTTCAGATTATTATATAATTTACATAAGAATATCATCGATTATAAAGCTTATGATCTCAGTTAAATTTTTATGTCACCCTAACAAAATTAGAGTATATACTAGACATAACCTGATAAACATGTAAATATTTTGGGATACAGCCTATATCAATTTGATAAAAACTAAAATTTTCATAAATTAATTGAAAAAAGGAAAACTTAGCGCCTTACTTTACTCTCTAGTTGCTTAAATTTACTTTATTGTGTATGAATAAATGCAAAAGATAAAATTCATACGTAATATTTTTATATAGATATATCATATAAGTTATATTCTTTGTCTTTTTTAATGGATTTCCGCAGTATTTTATACTTTAATATAAGAACTAAGCAAAATAAAAATGTTTAAAATATCTTCACAATTAACAATTATATAAAAATACACAGATTTCAGCACTAAAATTTAATTATTTATAGTGAAAACTTACTAGTAGCTGCCCTTGAGTGAAATTGAGATTAGTAAAAGAAATAAATTGTTATAAAATAATATAAGCTTAAACAATAAAATAATGCACTTAATCTGAAATTTAATTCCAATTCGGTGGGCATTAACTATCCCATATTGTCTAGTGGTTAGGATACCCGGCTCTCACCCGGGAGGCCCGGGTTCAATTCCCGGTATGGGAATGCGATTCATTCATCTTATTTGTTATTTACTTGAAAAGATTATAAAAAGCTTTGAATATTACTTAAAACATTATTTTGAATATATACTATATTAAAATAAACAAGGCAAAAAATTCAATATAATGATAATAATCACACATGCATGAATTTTATATTTATAAATATGTAAAAATATACATAAAAATCTTAATATATATATATATACATATATATAATAATATATAACTTAATTCGGTTATGCATAAAACGTTTGATGTCTGTTATATTACTTTCTATTTATTTTCTATATTTATACTTTATTAATACTTTACTTAAATGATATTTATACTATAATTATAATACTACTATATATAGTAAAACATATTTATATTCAATGTGCTATATAGTTATAGCACGCTGAACTAAAACCTCTTTCAATTATGTGAACAAATCGACATCTCTGGTAAAGTAATCCTATATTCTTTTAAGTAATAATATTTATTTAATAAAATGAAATTCCAAATATACAATAATGCTTCACGACAACTTCTTATACCTTACACTATGTTACCAAACAATTATGACTATTCTTACTAGTATTATAATAGTATTACAATTTTAAAAGTAACTTATGCTACTTTAATATCAGAAAGTTATATACATAATATATTTTTTTCTTTTTCGGGCTGTATAGATTCATAAAACATATGGTATATATTATTTATAGGTATTTAGTAAGGTATTTTTTAATTATTACAAAATGTTTTTTCGTTTTACCAAAGAATCAACTATCCCATATTGTCTAGTGGTTAGGATACCCGGCTCTCACCCGGGAGGCCCGGGTTCAATTCCCGGTATGGGAAGCTTATCAAAAAATATTTTGCTTTTTTATTTTACATTTGAAATTTTTTTTTTTTTTTTTTTTATAGACAGATAGTATTCAATTTAAGGCAATTATTTAATGGTTTTTATTTTGCAAATGGTTTAAAATATTTAATTAATTACATGGGAATTATGCACACACAATGATCTATTTCTAGTAATAACCCACGAAGTGAATAAAACTATCGATTCTGCGATTTATGAAATTCTGGTGTAGTTTGTATTACATTGGACCTTCTGTTCTATTCTTATTTTTATTCTTAACATTTAAATATTAAATATTTAAATATTAGTTATTAAATATTATTATGTGAACCAGACTGAAATTTAATTTATAGTTATTTCGGAAAAATGTTGGATGTGATTTTTAATGATTTATATAAATATTATATCTGTTAATTTAGTATTAAGTTTGGGAAAAGAATTTAAAGAGCTAATTTCAAAACTAATTTAATTTAATTTGAAAACAAATAAATGCAAAAACATAGCATGTTCAAAATAGTTGGAAGTAGTTAGTTTTCATTTGATATTAAAAGATCCATACTTTATTAGCCCCTTTGCCTTTTTGTAAAAAAGAGCAAAGCGGAGCTATTGGAAATATGCAAAATTCAAAAGTATGTAACATATAGAAATAATCATTGGAGACCCCATAAAGTATAAATATTCTTGATCAGGACGACAAGACGAGTCGATCTAGCCATGTCTGTCTGTCCGTCCGTCCGTCTGTATGAACGTCTGTTTCTCAGAAACTGTAAGAGCTAGAGCAACCAAATTTTAAACATAGATTTGTTATTTTCGTACGCTATACAAGTTTGTTTTTGATTTTTCAATTTCCTCCCCTGACCCCCGCAATTCGAAAGAAAACGATTATTAAGCACAATTTTGAACCGATCAAATTTATTTTTGGTACACATCATAATTAGACCATTCTTGATCCATGTTGTGGATTTGGGTAAGATTGATCAAAAATCTTGGAACTTATACATCGTCAAAAGTGACATTATGGGCCCCGGGGGGGTATAGTAGTGCGCGCAAATAAGATCTAGAGCAACGAAATTTGGAACGTAGATTTGTTATGTTCGTACGCTATACGAGTTTGTTTTAAATTTTCGATTTTTTTCGATTATAAGACACAATTTTCAACCGATCAAATTTCTTTTACGCACACATATTAAGTAGACCATTCTTCATCTACGTTGTAAATTTCGTTAAAATTTAACAATAAACACGGAAGTTATACAACATTAAGTACCGCGCTATGGAGCGTGGGAGGCTAAAATGTGCGCGCAATGGCTAAGTACGTGTAGAACTGTGTGTATGTATGAGTATGTATGTGTATGGCTGTATATGTAGACAAAGGGGCTCTCGTAATCAGATACACTCGACTACAGACTTCTTACTTGTTTTTTATTTAACTGTTGATTTAAAAAAGTGTTTTAACACCGTAAAATATTACAAATTGTAAAGAATTGAATTTCGTTTATTGCTCATTTGGCTATGAAGTATTTAAAAACCTGTTGATTAGCCGAATTGTTTTGCAACTGGGGAGTTTTTGCAACTGGATTTATTTTACTTTTGTACTCTCTGTATATTAGCTATTTAATTGATTTAACTTGATTGAATTTTCGTTGTGAATTCATAAAAGAACTGTCAGTTGCAAATATACATGGACACAAGGATACAAGGATACAAAAACAAAACACCTGTGAGGTATTGATGTGATGATAATCCAATAACAGGACCATGTTATCCAGTAGCTGTGTACTGTGTCCTGCCAAATAAGAATATGAATGTGAATGTGAATGTTAACTGAATGGCCTCCGGATATATATACCTACATATATATATATATATTGAGATTGGGTACAGTTTTTATGTCCAAAATGAATGTCAAAGCGGTAGCTATATAAGGAGGGAGTTGCCAGTGTCTCACGAACACTTAATCGAATATAATATTCAATTATTGCTGAAAGGATCCAAGCAACACGCACAAAAATTGTCCAGCAATGGGAGAATTAAATGAAAGGAACAGAAAAAAAAAATAATTTTTTTGTTCTTCACTTTTTGAAAATAAACCGCTTTGCATAAACAGCCCCCAATGGATCCCATAGTAAAAAAAAAACCACCCATTTACTATATATATATATATATATATATATACATATATATTTATAAATTTATATATATGTGAGTACTTGTATAACAATACTTGTACACAGACTTTTGGGCTGTACTGTTGCAAGGGATTCTTCTCATTTATTTACTCGCTCTTCTTGTATATAACGCACTTACTGGTAAGCCCCATAGATCCGTGGACGATGTCCATTACACACATATACTCCCATCCACGCCCTACTCCCCCAGCCCATTCACAATATCCCAATCTCTGTGTACTATGAACTCAGCCTACCAACGTCTGGGCGCCAACTCTTCATACTCTACACTCACTCCAAGCCCTACCCAAACCGATCCCTTCCCCCTTTATGATGCGTTTTATTGCATTGGACGTTGTCTTTGTTGCTATCTCTCTCTGTCATTCAACAAAGAAGAAGAGCAGTTAAAAAAAAAGAGTAATCCTAGGCTTGTATTAATGAAAATTTCGTACATCGAATTCGCATCATTAAAAATAAACCCCATTGAAACAACACGAACCCAAAAAAATTTCGCATATGCGAAAGAGTCGAAAATGTTTTTAAGGGTTGCAATTTTTATTTGTAATTTTTATTTTTATTTTTGTTTATTTTATTTATTTATTTTTTTAATTTTTATTTTTTTTTCTTAATATTTTTTTGTTTTTTTTTAACTGCCAAAAAATAAAAAGCAATTCGCAAATATATGAAAATCAATTTGGTTTTGCATTTTGTTTTCTTACTTGAAATTCTCAACAATACATACACTCACATATGCATCAGGTATGTGTGTATATGTGTGTGTACGTGCATTTTGTATATAAAGTTAATTGCAGCATTTTCCCATTTCTTTTTTCTGAACAAATGGAAAACGCACACAGACATTTTCTCTTTGGCCCAAAATTATTTCGCATAATTTGCATTCAAGTTTTTTTTGCATTAAATATTTTAAAAATATTTTAGTATTTTATTATATTAAAAATTTAAACATCATAAAATCTTTTTACATTCATTGAAAAAAAATATATTTTTGGGCTGGAAACCCCTCGCCTACAAAGTAATCTGCCAGCTGTACGCAGCGCCTTAGACCAGTAGACGATACTGATATCTTGATTGATTGTTAATGAAACACGTAATTGCTATATATATATATATATATAAATATGTATATATATATATATATATATACATATATATATATAATTGCTATATATATATATTTATAAACTTTGCATATGTGTGATGATCTGTTTTATCACATGAACTATTATTGTCTACTAATTTTATATGCCATACGCTTTCTGGTTAATTCGCTTCATTTTCAATATGTTATATATATATATATATATATATATATATATATATATATAGTATATATATTCGCAATCTTTTTCTATAAGTTCGCAGAATTCAGCGCAAGACTGATATATGTTTAACATTTTTGTTGGATTTAGTTTCATATAAATTTATTCAATTGAAAACTTTGTATACTAAAAATTAATTAGACGATTCTTCCACGAAATTTGTGCAATTAAATGCATCGAAAAATGTAGAAAATATTGCAAATAACGGAAATGCAAGAGTTTTTGAACGTGCAATTGAGTATGCAATATTTAAGTGGTTTATGATGCAAGAAACAAACTGTGCAACTGTTTAGAAGAGAAGAGAAGATGAAGTCTCGAGAAGAGAGTTCATATATCTATATTTTTTTTTTGCTTCTCAAACAAGAAGACTTATTAAGTCCCGAAATATACATTATATATATATATATATTTATTCCTATTCAATGTAGATACTTATTTGGTTTCGATTTCAATGGTCATACATGATAATGATACTGGTAGCTATACAATTGAATAACTGGTTGTATTGGATAAATGCTATATATACTGCTGATATTTTAATACACCCTTGTCTACAGTATGATTACGGCTATGTATAAAATTGTATACAATAATCTATGTATATAGCATGTATATAAAGATGAATGTATATATATATATATATATATATTCGCAAAATACAACAAAAAAAACATGTTTCACATGCGCAAATTTTTTGGGTGGCTGCATTGCAGCATCAGCAATAGCAGCATCTGCAACAGAGGCAGCTTCATTTTGGGGCATGGTTAATCAGTGTTCAGACAACCAAATGCAAAGATAATACGACACTTTAAACACGCTACCCAAAGTTAAAATGAAAGCTGTTAGAAAGAGCTTTAGGTTGCTTTAAACTTTGAGTATAGGGTGTCAAGGAGCTTTCATAAAATTGTATTGTTATGTATGTTGTAAGACTAATTTAAATAAAGAAATGAGCTTATACAAAAGTTGCTTAAATCAGAGCTTATGCAAGTTCATTAAAGCTTTTTTTTATATATAACAAAATAGTTTTATTTACTAAATAATTAATAAAGTTGTAACTGTATGCAAAAGGTATAACTTATAGTAATTTTGTTATGCATAAATATTTGGGAAACTTTAGCTCTTTAGAGCTTTAAATATGCCGCATAGTGTAGAGCATCAGAATTTTCGTCCGCTTGTTAAAAATTAAACAAAAAATGAACTGAAAATAAATACAAAAAAAAAACGTATTTATTTTAATGTCAACCCATATACCATATACGCTGCTCGAACATATGTACATAGACTATATATACAATCTATATGCAGCTGATGCCATTCGATATATAGGAGGATTGGAGGGTGTACTCTATATACATATATATATATATATATATATATATTTGTGGGAGATGTTGGGGAGTTATTCGTGTTTTTCGTACTATTTGTGCGTAGCCCAAACTGTTGGACGCCCAAAATGAACTGAAAGCTTATTAAAAAACTGTACTTTTTCTGTTCGTAAAACAAAAGCTGTAAAAATAGCTGCGAAATAATGCAAATCCCTGAATAAATGCGCAAATGACTCCATTAATTTAAATCTATGAATATAATTAGATGAGACAATTGCCATTGCCTGCCTGCAGTCAACCAATCATTTTGCATTTTCACATATTTCATTTTTACATTTTTGCATTTTACCATTTTCTCTTTTCCAAAATGCGCCTTTCCCCCATTTCTGACAATTCACATTTAACCAATGAGAAATACTTTTATTATACATTATTATAATTCACTATGGCAAACAAATGTCCGATTGATGCATTTGCTCCAAGCCACACATATTGCTAATTAAATATAATTACAAAAGTCACAATGATTGGCTGAAGTAAGTCTAATTTTCTATAACGACTCATAGATATTCTAAAAGCTAACCCAACGTATATTTAACACTGCTTTTCTATGTTCTATTTCAATAGTTTCCATGTAATGTGATCTGAAGTATCCTTCAAGGAGTTTTATTTTTTTTTAAATATTTTCCTATGTAGCTTTTCAACATTTTCAAATTTCTTAATATAATTGAATATTAGATGTCCTTATAGTAGCTTTTATCCAATATTTCTCTATTTTTTGTATAGAAAAAATTTTTTTTGATCTGAGTATCTTAAACAGAGTTTTTCTTAGAACTTTTCTTAATCGGAATTTGATTTTTAATATGTATATTTTCTTTCTATATTTTTTAGCCTTTATTTTTATTTTTATAAATTTTACTTTAAATTTTTTTACTTTATTTTTAATTATATTTTTTTATCATTTTTTTTTTTTTATATATAAAAATATATATATATATTTAAATTTAAATTTTTTTTAATATTGTTTTATATTTTTTATATATTTTAACTTATATTATTTTATATATTTGAATTAATATTTATCTAGTTATATGTTAAATTTTTTATGTATATATTTTAATTTGTATTATTTTAAGCAGTATTTCTTATTTATATTTTTAGATATATATTTCTTATCTATATATTTTTAATTTATATTTGTCTATTTATATATTAAATTTAAAAATATTTTTATATCATATAAATTTTCTATATATTTTTATTTAAAATTTCTTATTTAAATTTTTATTAATATTCTTTCTTCTACTTTATTTTAATTCTATATTTTTCTATATATAAATTTTTTTTAATTTGTTTTTTTTTTAACTTATATGTTAGACCTATTCATACAAGAGGTAAGTTTTTTTGATATATTATTCATATTTGTTTATTTTTAAAATAACAATAAGCCAATTCTAATATGGCATAAGCTTTTAAGTTTTACTGATAGTTTTTTACTAATAATATCTCTACCTCTTTAATTTTAAGTACTCATTTTCCTTTTATAATTATTGCAACGTCTTCAGCGAAGCAAATGCTGCAAGTTTGTACCGTTTATATATAATTTTCAAATAGTTTTATGTTTCACTCTTAATTCTAATAGAATATTTTATTTATTATAGAGTATACAAAAGTGCGTTATGTATATTTCACTTCATATGGTAAATTCTTTCTGCATTATTGTAAATTATTTATGTGTTTTGCGTGCAGTTTTGTGTTCTGCTTAAAATTGTAAAAAATTAAATTGTAAACACACATTAAATATAACTTATATATACAGTTATATACCAAATATATATACTTATATATATACACATATATTATATGTTTATGTATTTGAAGCTATATGTTTTTTTTTTTTTGTATATTTTGTATATAATTTTAATTGTATATAACATAGAGCAATTTTTTTATGTATTTGTATTTTGTCAGACAATTGGGGATAAGGGTTGAAATTTATAATCAGTTGATTATCTGAATAATGTAATATGCTGATTAATAAATATCCAATTTGTAGTACAGTCAATACCCGCTACAAGAGATTTGTTTCAAATTAAAAAAAAGGTATGGCTGGGAGTTGGCTATAATGATTATATGGTAATTATAGCAAAACTAATTTAAAACTTAGAAAAATTGGTAAAAAATTTGTCTTGCTTTCCATATAGTTCATACACCTGTGGTGTATACGAAAAAAAAAAAATTTTGTTCTGTAGTTCAAATTGACTTAAAAAAAACTATCTTAGTATCTTATATTTCAATGTGTTATCTTTTGTTATTAAAAGTAAACATAAAAAAAGCTGAACTCGAATAGCTAAAACAGATACATGTAATAGGCAGAAAGAACCTCTGTCGTACCCATTTAATACGTACGGCAAAAAAATAACACTAAAGGTTTATTAAATCTTCATAGCTAATTAAACTACAGAAAACATATATAGATTCATAAATATTAAAAAAAAAAACATTTTCACTTAATTTTCGATGAAATTTTGATGAAATTTTGATGAGATTTTGACAAAATTCTGATTATGATTTTGTGAGAATTGAACGAAATTTAATTGTTTTTAGATTTTACGATTATTTTATGAACAAACTAATAGTTACACTATTATATTATATATATATATATATTATATTATAAGAATTATATTATATATATTATCTATTTTTATAAGTTTTAAAAGCAATTTACAAATGAAAAGAACCACATCCTGGCTGAAAGTAATAAATATCATTATATTAATTCTTCAAAGCTCTAGTTTAATTTAAATATTATTTAAGATCGAATATTATTCAAAATTATATATGAAGAACTTATATAATGTAGCTTAAGGCTTAAGTTTCTTACCATATATCTTAAAATTCAAGTCTATGCATAAATATTATACATAAATTATACTGTATATAAAACGGAAAATACATTTCCTATAATGCTGCACGGACAGTGTGTCCGCACACAAGTCTGCGATTGTTTTTACTGTTATTCCTTCTTTTGTAATACCTTTTTTAACTCCATTTTTAACTCCTACTTACCTTTTAACCATTTACCATTTATTCCTTTATTGTTGTTGTTGTGTGTGTGTGTGTTTGTTTTTTAACTATTTGGGAGGATTGGTGGTATGGCATACGCAACTTGACAATAAAATCGCATAAAATGCAAAAATGCAAAAATGCAAAAAATTAAATAATAAAAAAACCTATAAAAGATAAAAATAAAATATAAAATATAAAAAAAAATATATATTTACAATATGGAAAAAAAGTAGAAGGATAAAAACGGACGTGGAGAAAATGCTGCCGACGTTGCGTGCATGCAGTTGGCACGCCCACTATGAAAAAGGCGCTTTAAGGCGCACGCTGTGTTTGAGGTTATGCTGCAGCAGGGACTAGTGGCTGCGGGGATGCACTGTAGTTTGTTGGGTTGCAATTTGGTTGGTCGGCTTTTGCGGCATGCAACAAAAAAAAAAAAAATATATGAACATTTTTATATATATATATATATATATATATATATATATATAAGAATAAATTATATTATAATGTCTCGCATTTTTATGGTACAAGTATAAAAAAATGGCAGCTTGCATATCATTCACATAATATGCACTAAAAGAACTAGTTCCATGATTTAATTTTTTGAACCAGTTCTAAATGGAAAAATACATTTTTAAATTTTTGATATATTTTTATATAAAAAATAAATTAGAAGCAATTATAAACTGATTAAACAAAAGGAACTAGTAGTAGACGTGGTTGTGAACTAGTTGATGTACTCTATTTGTGAACTAGTTCATGAACTCTATTTAAAAAATAATTAAAATAAAGTATATGCAGTAATTAATTGACATTAATAATAATAAAAGCAGAGCTTAAAATTATTATTTTAGTTAAGATTTTAAATGATTTTTTTTCATTCTTTTTGACAGAGTTTGAGTTTAAACTTTGATCTGCAGTACTATGATATATATATATATATAATATATGTATAATAAGCTTTAGTTATCTTATTTTGTAGTTCTTAAGTAAAGTTCAAATCGAGCTTAAGCCTAGTTAAAATGCCAGCAAAAGACACAGCCGAGCTGTGAATGAATGAATTGTGAAAGAATGAAAAAAATGCTATACAAAATGAATGCATTTTTGTGCGAAAAACGCATCTAAAAAATGATAAAAAAAAAATGTATATATATATATATATATATATATATATATAAAAATAAAACGTAGAATGAAATGGGGTAAAAAAAAGGCATGCGCCAGGCAGCAGGGAGTTACAGCCAGAGTTAACATACATAGAGCATAAAGGAGCTAAAAGGTTGGAATGAAAGGGAGTTGCATTTAATGCGTTGTTGCTGCTGACGTTGCTGCCTGCTGCTTTGTGCTTGTGTTGCGTCTGCTGATTATGTTGATGAGGCAGCAGCAACAACAACAACAACATGAAAATAATCGAATAAATTAACATACAACAACAGTAACAGCAACAATAAAAGCAACAAATGAAAATGCTTTCAATCGACACTCATGGCGAGTGCGTGAAAATTACAGCAAAGAGAAGTTTGTCGTTGTTTTTTTTGGAATTTTTTTTTTTTTTTGCCTACGTTGCAATAATAGGGCTGCTAATTATTGACAGTCGAATGTTTGCACCAAAATGGGAGACAAGCCACACAATCACACCAGCAACATACAACATACAACAGCAGCAACAGCCCAGGATAATCAACATGCATTTTCATGGTGTTTTCCACCCACTGTTTGTGGTTTATCACTGCCGCAGTGGCGATGGCGGCTTCGACGCCTCATTATGAGTTTTTTTTCACACAGCAACAACAACAACGCATTTGGTTGCTGTTGCAATTATTGCTGTTGTTATTGCAATTGTTGCATATGCATTTGCATTTGTTGCAGTTGCAGCAGCTCGTTATGCAAAAATCAGTTTCGAAAATGCTTTGTCAACAGCAACACACATTCAAAATTTTCGGTTTAGTCGCATAAGTTTTATTTTCATCTAATTTAGTATCACATATCAACTTTGGCTCAGCACTTGGCAACACAAATCCGAACCCTTAAAAAAATCATCGAAAAAAAATATTAAAAAAAAAAAAAAAACAACAAAAAAAAAAATCACTTTGGCAAACAAACAAAAATAATAGAAAAGAAAAACAACGTGAAAAGTGAGTGCAAAAAATATATTATATAAAAAGTTGCAAAACAAAAGTTACGCATACGCCATGTGTGGCATGCAGATTTACCTCTAAAGAATTAATTTTTTATAGGTTTTTCTTTAATGTGTTACCAATTTTACTATCAAATCGATTTATATATATGTATATGTAGCTTATTTATATATATATATATATATATATATATATATATATTTCTAAACGTCTAAATGATCTGAGAATTGCTTTCGATTTTGTTTTTCAGAACAGTTCATCGCAGCAGCAGCTAATGCTGTGTGTGTATGTTTGTGTTTGTATTGGTGTTTGTTTTTGTTATGTGTTATGTGCTATATATTATGTGGCATGTGGCAAATACCACCCCTAATTACTGAACCTAAGCCCACTGTATCCACTAGAACCTACACCAAAGTAAAGCCCCTATTGAATTCCCACTCTATTTCTCTATTACGTTGACGTCGACGTCGCCATTTCCAGCGTTGTTGTCGTCGTTTATTTAATGTACAGTTTTTTCTTTATGCTATTTTATATTGTTGTTGTTGCTATTTATTTATTTATTTTTTTCTTTTTTTGTTTGTGTATTTGTTTTGCCTGCTATTTTGTGGTTTTGTCCTTTTTTGTTGGCTTTTAGTTAGCCGAGCTCAACGCGCCAACTGATTAACAAAATTAGTTTAGAAAACTCCGCACTCGCGTTCGAAACAAACAAAAAATTTGTTCGGTTCTTTTTGCAAATAAATCTGATAAAAATAGAAACAAAAAATATAATATATACATATTTATATATAAAGATATATATATATATATATATATATATATATAAAAGTATAATATTCAACAAAAATTATTAAAGCAAATATTGTTGGAGTGCCGCTCATATTTAAAATTTGTGATTTAAAAATTAAAAAAAAAAAATGTAAGAAATAAATTATAGAAATAAAAAATAGAAAAGTATGTTAAGAATATATTAAAAATTATTTTTAAAATTATATAATTCTAATTCTAAAAGAAATTTACAACAAAAAAAACATTTTTTTTGCATTTTTTAAAAGTTCTAAATTAAATCAATTGCTTTCTATGAACAAAGCAAATTTTATAGTGAAAATTTTTTTATGTTTTGTGTATTAATATTGAAAGCATAATTAATACAAATTATGCATTAATTTAACATAGAAAATCATAATTTTATATAAAATAAAATTATATATTATATACAAATTTGACAACATTGCAAAATTTATAATGCAATTTACATAGAGAAATTTGAAAAAGAAAAACTTTTGCAATTTAAATACTTATTTTATTTTATTTATTTATTTATTATTTATTTATTAAAAATAATATTATGGGAAAATAATGTTAACATTCAGCTAACATAAATTTACAGCTTTGTTATATATATATATATATATATTTAGTTTACATAAATTTACAGCTATTTTATTGAATATTTACTGTTAAACTTGTTGTTAATTCGATTTATTTTTTATACAAAATGGAAAGCAAGAAAGCGTGCAATTTATAAGTTATTTGAAGCTGTAGTAGACTTTAAACGACTAATCTAAATATATTAAATAGATAGAGATAAAGATAAGAAACGGATACACATATGAAAAATTGCTTCTTGAATTACTTTTGTATTAATTCTTCGATCTTTAGAAAGTTTGCAGCTTATCTGTAAGATGCAATAAGCTACAACTATTCGATGAAAATTACATTTTTTCTAGAATGCTGAAATGCAGGAGAGGTTTATACTTAATTTTGTAAAAAAAAAAAATTTTAATTTTTAATTTAAACAAAATTTGAGAGTTTTTTTATTTAAAAATAAAAAAAAGGATTAAATTAAATATATACAAAAAAACAATTTTATGCCAATTCAACGAGCAATAGCTGGACTTCCTTTGGCTTATTTGGTTTTTTTTTTTGGTTAGCTTAACCAATTTGTATTATTTTTAAATTAAAAACTGATTAATTAATTTAAATGCTAATTAAATATTTTTTTTATATATTTACTTTGCAACGAGAAGAAGAAGAATTTATTAAGTAACTTTACTTTAGTTAAAATAGGCTTATAGATCTTGCTTAACTTTTTTTTTTACGGAGAAATAGAAAAACGAACAGAAATTTTGCATACAGTGGTAAAAAGATAGTTGAAGGTCAAAAATGAGATAATAATATTTTTTATTTAATCAAAAAGCTTTAAAAAAAATATCAGTCAATTACAAATTTAAATATATTTGTATTTTATTTTTATTTAAATAGTTAAAATAATTTTTTACATAAAAAATAATAACTGAAGACTTAAAAATTAATTAAATATTTTATTTATTTATGTGAATTAAAAAATATTATTTTAAATAAAAGAAGTCTTAAATATTATGTTAAATCAATTAATTTTATAAATTTTTTTTTAGTTTATTTAATTAATGTAATTTTAAATGATAAGCTAATATATATTAACTATTTTTTAATATATTATATATACATATTTTTTATTATTTATATTTTTTTATTATCTTAATTTTTTTCAAATTTATTTTAAAATTTTTATTTAATTTTCTTTTTTATAATTTATAGTTTGTTTAATTAATATAGCTTAAACAACATATATTTTTTTTAATTTAGCTAAAATAAATTATGATTGTAAAAACGCAGCAAAAATGTAATGCACATTTTAATTCAAATTAGAAATTTTTGTTTCCTTGTGGAATTTAGTTGTGTTTGCTTGTGTTTGTGTTATGGTTGGTTGGTTATGGGACTGTGTATGTGTGTGTGTATGTGTTTATTTCAAACAAACTAAACGAACGAAAAGGTTTTGTTAACCATTTTGTGATCTATTTTACTAGAAACGAGAGTTTTTGGCGCTCGTTTCTAGCGTTTCTGTGTCGCGCGACGGCAATGGCGATGGCGATGGCAATGGCGATGGCGATGGCGATGGCAATGGTGATGGCGATGGCGTCGGCGACAGCAATGGCGACGAGGGCAACGACGAGGGCAATAACGAGGCAAAGACTCGTCTTGAATGAAAGTCAAAGTAAAAGCGGCAACAAAAAACCTAAACAAAACATAAAGCGCCATACGGTATGCCGCCGTATGCCGTATGGCAACAGACTTTTGCCAAAAGGGGTAATGCTGGCTGAAGGGGGAGGCGGAAAAAAGGGTTAGGGGTTGTCGGTAAGGAAGCAAAGGAAAAACACAGCGAGAGAGAGAACCAAACAAAACGTTTCTTTTTTTTCAACTTTTTCTACTAAGGCCAAAGCAAAACATAGCAGAGAGTCACAATGGTTATAGTACAGGATGCTAGTTGCAAAGAGGGAAACCTGGATAAAGTGGGTAAGGTGTGCGGGAGGGAAGGGGAAAAGATGCAGAATTGTAGGTGGGGTTGTTACACTCTGTAGTAGTACAAAATAACAACAGAAAGCAACTAGCAAACAAACAACATGCGAGCTTTGCTTTGCTTTTGGTGCCGGTAAAAAGGAACCAAAAGAAAAGTTGACGACGAAAATGCAGCGCGAAAATGAAAATGCTGCGAGACGATGTAAGGGCGTCATATGCTTGGGGTTTTTTTTTTTTGGGAGGTGTGTGTGTGTGTGGGGGGAAGGGGGGTTGCTGGTATGGTTAAAAGGGGGCTGGACGTGAATCAGGTGCTGATGCTGCTGCTGCTGTTGCTGCTGCTGTTGCTGCTGCTGTTGCTGCTGTTAACGCTGCTGTTGACGTTGACGTTGACGCTGATGTTGCTGCTGTTGCTACTTCTGCCGGGTTGAATGCACGCCGTGTGCAATAAGGAGAGCATCTACTGTGTGCGAGTGAGCGAGCGAGTGAGCTAGCTATTTGGCCAGTTGTCTACTTCTTGTCCATTTTTTACTTTTCCACCTACTCTCTAACCCTTTCTCTGGCTCTTTATCTCCCTCTCTCTATCTCTCTATCTCTCTCTCTTTCTCTCTCTCTCTTTCTCTGTTTTTAGTTAACTCTTTCTCATACACTTCTTCCTTTTGCCTCTCTGTTATTGTGCGCATGTGCTATGACTCTTTGGGATGCTGCAAAAGTAAAACTGACTGATAGAACGAGAGAGAGCGAGAGAGTGACAAAGCAAGAGACAGAGAAACAGTGAGAGTAAGAGAGAGAGAGAGAAAGAGTGAGTGAGTGAGTGAGAGTTGAAGCGGGGGGTTCAAATTGTGGGTGTTAGGATCACTTTTATGGAGAAGGAGGTGTGGGACAGGTGCATTTATTTATTTATTTCGATTCATTTCCGCTTTTGTGTGCGCTAAATGAAAACTCATTTCCCTTTGATGTTTGCCATTGTTGTTGTTGCTGTTGTTGTTGTTGCAGTTGTTGTTGTTGTTGTTGCAGTTGTTGTTGTTGTTGTTGTCGTTGCGATTGTCTTTATTTTTTTTTTATTATTATTATTATTATTTTTTGCCAATGATTCGGACATTAACAAAGCAACAGAGACAGACGCATGTGTGTTTTCTCTCATACTCCCTCTCTCTCTCTCTTTCTCTTTCTCGCTTGCTCCCTCTCACACACTCTACTCGCTCTCTCTCTTTCGCTCTCTCTCTCTCTCTCGCTCTATCTCTCGATGCTCCACACGTTTTCTGGCATGCTTTCTCGCTCTTTTGGGTGCTGCTGCGCGATAATGAAAAAGTATAATGCACCAAAGTGACATAAGGCTGTAAATTAAGCAACAACAACAACAACAACAACAACAGCAACCAAAAAATAGTCATGTAAACTGTTGGCCTTTACATATGCATATGTATATAAGCATACATATACAACTTTATATATATATATATGTATATATATATATATATTTATGTACATGTAAGTTCTACTGCCATATAGAGTTATTTACAGTTATCTGCATATGTTGCACAGAAGGGCGCAACAAACAGGAGCAACAACGTCATGAAGCAGTAGCAGTAGCAGTAGCAGTGGCAGAAGAAGAAGAACTTGTCGCTGTCTGCCACCCACCCAAAACTACCAACATCTCTTTACATAGTCCAAGCTGTATGTCCAATGCTTACAGCTCCATTCTATCTTCCACTAACTCACTCCACTACACCCCCCCCCCCCCTCTGCCATGCCCTACACAGTTCAGCCACCAATTTATCACATATTCACAGGTTAACATGTGAGTGTGTGTGTGTGGCTATGTGTGGCTGTGTGTGGCTGTGTGTGGCTGTGTGTGTCTGTGTAACATTAAATTAAAAGCCCTTTCACAGCAAATTACAATTATGGTAAACGAATTCCATAAACACATACATATATATATATATATATATAGGAAGGAATCAAGATATACATATATAATAAACATCTCTATATATAATAGATGTTATATATAATGTTAATGATGCTGTTAGCCATTTGCGCAATTGGCTAAGACATTGGCAAGATCTTTAAGTAATTGTATAAACAAATTTATAGTTATTAATTATATATATTAAATTTGTTGTTTATAGCCAGGCTTAAACTTATTTATAATAACAGTTAAGGTAGCTTCTACTTAGAAAAAAAAAAAAAAAATATTGTAGGTTAGGGACAATCGTTCAAATATGATATTAGCTTTAAGCCTATCCTAAGTTTTTGTTAGTGCCTTCTGCTTAGCTTATTAATAATTGCATAATCCATAATTTCTTAACACATACACCTACATACATACATACATGTATGTATTTGCTTATGTGTCTGTGTGTGTCTGTGTGTGTGTGTGTGTGTGTAGAAAGCCATTAGGGAATCCCCGTGTCTGGCTGGTAGCTACATAAAAACCTTTTGGCTAATTCATATTTATTGCCGTTCTATTTCTTTCTTGTTGTTCTTTCGGCTTTTGTCTGTCTGTTCAACTGTTTGTCTGTCTATTTGCTGCGCTGTTTCCACGTTTTTAAATATATATATATATATATAACTTGCCTTTCACAACGAGAGCATATGCTTTGCATACCCTCTCCCCTACCCCTGCCTTACAACACACTAACAACTGTACCACCCACCTAACCGCGTTCTCTGTTCCATGTTCATCATTCCCGTTCCATTTATATGACCCCACTCCTTACACTTACTCTGCCCGAACATCAACAACAAGTCCAGGCTTTGGGCTTGTACTTGTTGTTGTCTGGCCTCACGAAATTTACATAGCCAAAGTCAGAGGCGAACACAAACACACACAAACACAGAGAGATACATATACAAATATAAAACCGGATCGAAGCTACACAAACACTAAACGTAAAGCTCCCTAACCGTCATACACACACACACATACATACGTATATATAAACGATTAAAGCTCACCCACATATACACGCTCATTTGCAAAGATAACAAAATAAAACCGGCTTTTTATATACAAAATAAAATAAATAAATAAAAATTTTCTGTTTTTTTTTTTGGTTTTTGTTTTTGCTCTCTGTTTTATATGTGCTTAAAGCGTCCTAATATATTATTATTATTATATTTTATATATATTATTTACTAATTTTGCAAAAAAAAACAAAAATAATAAGAAAATATAATAAAAATATTTGTAGTAAATAAAAATAAAACAAAATAAAGTCAGGACTAAGCGATAAGATAAGATGAAGCGCATCTTATCACAGCTGTATGTAGGTGTGTGTGTGTGTGTGTGTGTGTGTGTGTGTGTGTGATTATAAACTATATAATTTGTTAACAAAACTGCATGTTTATATGTGTGCGAGTGTATACTAAATGCATTAAAAGCTTGTTCTTAACCTATACCACGCAAAGCAATTGCGATAACAAAAACACAATTAAAAAGCGCGCTCTGTATAGCTTTTTTTTTCTTTTATTCATTCTTTCTTTATTTTTTTTGAATGCCGAGGCCAAGAGGTAATCGTTCGAGAAGAGCACAAAGCACAATAACAACAACAACAACAATGGGAACAGTAGCAGCAGCAGCAGCAGCAGCAAAAGCAACAACAATAAGCCAGACACAAATGCCAATGCACGCAAAAAGCTAACAACAAAAGTTTCTCTATATGTACAGCCATACATACACATCTATATACATATATATATATATATGTATTATACGTATATCTATATGCATAGAAATGTATATATATATGTATGTATGTATGCATTTTACCCTCCTTAACTATTTGAAGTAGTCTTTTTATTTGCATTGCTCTTTACCGCGCATTAAGTCTATGTGTGTTCTATGTGTGTGTGAGTGTGGGTGAAAAGTTTTTTCTTTCGTATTTTTGGTATTTTGTTGTTGTTGCTGTTGTTGTTGTTGTTGCTGTTGTTGTTGTATTTCTTTTTGCTTGCTTCTATTTCTGGTGTCGTCGTCTATTTGCACAAATTTCTCTGCATGACAAGCGAGAGCGACAGCTGGAGCAGCGCACACAGCTACAGTAAGTGTGTGTGTGTGTGAAAGAGAGAGAGAGAGACTGTTATGCATGCATATATATACATATATATATATATATCTATATATGTATGAAGAGACAAAGAGAGTGTAAGTAAGCGTATGTGTGGGAGAGTGGGAGCTTTACTGTCGGTGCTTTGTTGCCAGTTTTCGTTGAGTTTTTTTTGTACCGGTATACAAAAAACTAAACAGCCGGCAAATGTTTTTGTATGTTCACTTCACGTTTCTATTCTCAGCTCTTCTTCTATGTTACTGTATTTGTTGTGCTTTGACGTTGGCGCCAAATGTTTTTTTTTTGGCGCTGTTGCCAATTTTCACAGCTTAGACAAAAATAATATAAGATTCAACTTCATACATAACAAGTATATGCACTTATATACATACATATATATATATATATATATATAGTACAAGTAGTTATATGCCATAGGTCTGTGTATCTACTTAATAACCATTTGCTGCCCAATTTAATGAAATCATTATCTAAAAATGCTTCTTCTTCTTGCTTTTGTGAAAGTTCACAGCAACTTTTTAAAGTTGAACTGCTATCACAAGAGAGCCTCCTATACATTGGCTTAAAGTTGTTGTGTTTTTTTTTGGATATTTAAAGCATCTGGTTAGGTACCTTTTGGTACATAATCTGTAATAGAAGACTGTATGAATGAATATATATATATATATATATATATATATATATATCCTATAGGATCAACGACATATATATACTTATCAGTATTATGTTAGATTATTCAATTGGCAGGATGAGGTGTACGTGGCAAACGGGGCGTATGGGGCTTTAATCAAGTCTCATGGGGCACTTTTTATGCCCCTTGTTGTTGTTTGTTGTGCACAATTGAAATCATATGGGGCTCTCGATAAGTCTATGTATATATATGTGTACTCGTACAAAGTGTGAGCTCTGATTATCAGTAGAAAAACAAAAGTGCACAATACACAAATACAAATACTTATAAGCACAATGATAAAGTAAATCAACTTAAAACAGACAATAAAATAGAAAAAAAAAAGAAAAAAAAATAGAAACAAAACAATAGCAAAATGTAGCACATAAAAGGAATAAAATTTGTTTAGAACAAGGACTTAAGAATTAAAAGAAAATATGAAGAAAATTTAAAATATTTAAAGAAATATTTATTAATCAGAAATATACCTAATTATTTTGAATATAAATTTATATATATAAATACATTTTTTTTTATATATAATAAAGATTATATATAAAGTCCATTAAGCAGTATACTCAATATAGTACCTATTCTCATATATTTATATCTTATCTATATAAAATGCAATTGATTATTATTATTAATTTTATGACAGTTAAAATTAAAGACACGTTCCATAAATGGAAAACTATTCCATATATATTTATCATTCCATTTATCATTATTTATCTATATTAATGTATATATAGAAGAAAGCTATTTATCTATGATAAGAAAGTAGAATTTAAAGTTCTTTAACATTTTCTAAACCCTAAATAAGTAGCATAACAAACCCTTTTTTTATCGTTGTAGAAATTACCTATACTTTATACAGATTTAGTAAACAATCCGTAATTCTTTTATATTTTATTAATTATAGATTACTTAGTTTAATACTTATTATAGTTGAAGATACCCCAAAAAAGAAAAAGTTTTGAAATTCCTCAATCCACAGTTTCATTTATGTTTCTTTGGGGCTTTGAATAATCATTTAGGATTAGCGGAATAGGTCCAAAACTTCTTTGTATATTTAATTATATTTAATTATATTATTTATATTTATTTAGAGTCATTTAAAGAGTAATTTAAAGCTTTTTTAATAATAGATTATTAATAATAATACAATTAAAGTTCTTATAGAGCTGATAATAATTATCCCCGATATTTACAGAGCAATATATACATCTATATCCTCAAAATGAACTTTCAATTAATCACCTGAAAAGCTTTACTAGAGGAATTAAGTGTAGTAATGAGCTTAGGCATAAACTTTCGCTTTTTCTCTCTTCCGCCTAAAGGTTACTTATAAGTTATAAACAATATCTATATCTAATAGATATTATCTATTGCTTTTAAAGTTTAGTTTTTTATTAAATTGTTATATCTAATTCTTTTTAAAGACTAAAAATTCTTAAGGCTTTCATTTTATGCTGAAATACTTATGTTTTTATAAACGCATCTTAAGTTAACCTTTATCTTTTACCACTATGTGATTTTCTTTGTATTCTTTAGTTGATTTTCCCAATAGAAACATAAGTTTAACTTCAAAATACTGTGGCACGTGGCTTGTCAAAAATTTAATAGGTCCTCCCGTCTGCCATAACCCCATTTTATTTGTTTTTTTTTGTTTTTAGTTCGCAGCTAGCAGCCCACATCCTCAACATCCCATATACCACGTCAAACGTCCCACGTCCCACAGTTTACATTCCACAGCCCACAACCCGCTGTTTCACTGTTCGCATCGCACTTGATTTACCCAGTTCTAAGCTTGGCAATTTTCAAATCGTAACACTTTCACGCGGTGTGCACCAAAAGGAGCAACGCAAAAGGAGACGTTGGTCAGACGTCAGACCTGTCGCAACTGCATCCGCAATACATATAGTGGGATACATACAGATACACACACATATATATATACATATGTATATATGTATATATGCATACATACCAACATTTATACACAGACATGCACATACATATACACAGATGTGCATTGCCACTGTTAATGTTAACCCTTTAATACAACTGGCCGCAGAATCACCCAATCTACCAACAGCTTTCAACCCAAACTGACAGCAAAGGCACGCGACGTCGACAGCGACGCGTACGCGAGCAGAGGCAGTCGCGCGACAAGCACGCATTGAGAGATCCCAGCAAAAAATACAGCAATATCTACCAACAACGAGAATACAGAGCGTACCCCAAGCCATGCCAAGCCATGCTATGCCACGACACGCCACATAACACACATACACACATATACACAGACAAGCAGTTACATACATACTTGCATACATGCATACATGCATACATCGATAGACACCTCCAAGCTGCTTTTTGCAAACTTTTTTCATCAATGCTTTTTATTTGCTTTGTTTGCCTTTGTCTGCGCTCTCTCGCACACAATGTTAAGACTTGGCGCTCTCTTATTTCTCTGGCTGTGAGTACCTGTGAGTGTCTGTCTGTATTTTCAGTTGGGGAGCCGTCGCAGCGTATCGTCAGCGTCAGCGTCGCCGTCGTAATCGTCATCGTCGTTGCCGTAGTCGTAGCCAACATCGTCGTAGCCGTTGCCGGCATCGTCATCGTCTTTTTATGTTCGCTTCGTTTCATTTCGTTTCGTTTTTGTGGTCTGAGTGCGCGCGTCTGTAAAAAGCTCTTGCGAATTCGCTGTAGTTGTTGCCGCCTCCAACACACCCCCGCTAGCTTTTGCGTTTTTATTTAAGTTAATTTTTTTTTATACGTATTCTATACGTTTTACTTTAGCTCTCTCAGCTGCGGTTGTTAGTTGCGTCGCTGCCGCTGCTTACGTTTGCGGCTCTGCTTGGCTTGGCTGTCCGTTTTCATGGGGTTCTTGAGCGTATGCAAAAGATTTTTGCACATATTCATCTTTTTGGCCGTTTTCGGTGCGTTTCGTAGCGCGCGCGTCGCGCAATAATTTTTAGATAAAGTTTTTCGCGCTAAAAGAAATTGTTTATATATATTCGATATCTTCTGTGTTCTGATTCTTTGTGTCTGTTCCCTGTGTCTGCTCTTTAAATATATATATATATATATATATATATATATTTTTTTTTTTTTGCTTAATATTCCATTCCTTTGCCTTTCACTTATTCGTCTCATCGCCTTTTCTTAACTGTGTGCCCCTGCACAGATGCCGATACATCAGCTTCATTTGGGATACTCACAGATACTCATACGGCAAAACACTTCCTACATTTTTTGTCTGTGTTGTCGTCGACGTCGTGTTCTTTTCACTATTATTACTAAGCGATTTTGCATGTGTGTGTGTGTGTGTGTAATATAGTATGTCTGTATGTGTGTATGTGTGTGTGTGCTTTTTTGGCAGTTAGTCTATATATTTCTTTCCCTTTTCTCAAATACGAGTATCTTTATATACAAATTAGTTTAGAGTCTGTGTGTTGCTAGGTTTGTATGTGTATGTGTGTGTGTGTATATGGGTGAGTGTATTTTTGTTTGTGTGCGTAAAAGTGCCAAAAAAAATAAAGGGTTTTTACACAAAATTCCTTATAAATTTTCAGTTTATCCCGTGGGTTTACGTTAAAAAAAAAACCTTCAAAATTTGTGAAAACGTTTCGTTACTTTTTTTTTGTTTTTTGTTTAAGTTCTAAACTGAGTTCGAAATTATTTCGAAACTCTCCAAAAAAAAAGTGTTTCAAAATGCAATTGAAAAGTGAAAATTCATGAAATAATAAAAAATATATATATTCTAAACCAAAAATATTCTAAAAACAATTCATGTTAACATCAATGAGATTATAACAGACGTTTAGCCTTAACCCAAGGCATTATATCTTTTGGCTACAAGGATAATACAACCAGCTACATACACACATATATTACACAAAGGATATACATATGTTATATTAAAAAACAATCTAAACAAAGAGAACAAAACAAAACGATAATAAAGATACAAATAATGCTGTCACAAGCTAAGCCCCCAAAACATATTGGATAAGAAAGAGCATTATATATAATATATATATATATATATAATATATATTACATACATACTTATATAAAGGATATTGTATACATTATGTATAATATGTAGAACATAATTTAGATAATGCTTTAAAGGACACATTAAGGCTTAACTATTATATTTGTTAGAAAGTAGAAAAAAGCTTCAAATACTGCAAGAAATATTGCAACAAGAATCTGTATTCAAATCATATAAATATATATATATATATCTATATACATATATATACATATATCAGCTAAAAATACTTTTGCCAATAAACCAAATAATAAATGCATAAAACTACATTAATTTGTTACAGAAAGTAATAAAAAAAGTAGTATAAAAAGTAGTATAAAAAGTAGCAGCCAGCGAATTTTGTAGATGCTTTTTTTTTCTATTTTTGTTATTTTCGTCTTGTTGTGAAGGAAATTTTTGCATTTGATTTTGAATAAATATAATTCAATATTTAAATAGAGAAATAGCAGACTTAACGGTATCAAAAATGTGCCACACACAATTTGCAACATATTGCGAAAGTGCTAAAAATAAGTGCATAAACAGTTTCAACTCAATGACAATCAGACTACATACATATATGCATTATACATATACATATATATTGGCAATTTTCAACATTTCTGATATGCCGGGCGGCTGATTTTTTTTCTCATTTTTTTTGTATTTGTTTTTTTTTTCTATGTTTATTGTACGCCTTGTGAACAGTTTGATTCATTTAGCATATGCCTGTATGAAATTATAAAGTGTGCGTGTATGTTGAAATTTGTTTGTGTGTGTGTGTGTGTGTGTCTGTGTGTGTGTGCGTGTAAACTTTGTGTCTGTGTGAGCTTAGAATCGTGCATTTGCCGACGCAGCTGCAGCCGTCGCGAGCATAGAGCTTTGATGCTTTTCGTTTGTTTTTTTTTGTTGCTATTGGATGGTGTAGCAATTCGCTTTTACCGATTCTAACCGATTGCCGATTGTCCTTTACTATATTTTTTTTTGCTTTGATATACATATATTTTTGCTGTTGTTGTTGTTGTTGTTGTATCTTTTTTCTATGGCTAGTGAAGAGACAAACAAAACGCATACACTCCCGCTATTCAACATTCAGCGGCGTTTTGAACTTGAAAATTGTTTGTTTGTTCGCTTAGTTTCGCATTTCCATATTCGCTTGTCGTTTGTTGTTGTGCGTTATTTTTCTTTGTCCTGTCGTCGCGCATATAAACTTACACACACACACACTCTCTCTCTCTGCCATGCTCCTTATACAAACTCTCTCTCTGTCTCACGCTCAGCTCTCCACTTTGAACTTAGACAATGCGTTTGTCTATTCAGGCACGCGTGTCTGGGGTTAGGTTCGTTTAGCGGCAATCAATGAAAACAGTGGGCGGAGGTTGGGCGTTTGCTTGATTGTCTGCGGTTATAGTAACTTCTATATGCATGTGTGTGCGTGTGTGTGTGTGTGTGTGTTATGGTTTGTGTTTATTGTGGCGAACAGGAAGTAAGGCGAAAGTTTGATAAGCAAAATATTGATATCGATAACGATATGCATACGAATAGAACAGAACATAGAAGAGATTAGAGCTTTGCAACTTATCGAATTTGATTTTTATTTTATTTTTTGTTTTCTTTTTTTTCATTAATAATAGTGTATTGTAATATTATAATTACATTGCACAATTTGCCGTCGGCAAAATTGCAATATTCAAAAATAAAAAGCCGACGGCAGTTTTTGTGTTCAGTTTTGAGAAAAACAAAAAATTAATAAAATAAAATAAAATAAAAAAAAAAACAAAACACAAAAACCAAAAATAAATTTTTTTTTTTTTTTTTGGTACAGGTTTTCCGATAATTTTTGCAACTAATTTTTTGATATTCTATTTATCTTTATTCTGTTTACTCACAGGTGCTTTTTGACTGTTTGGAACATTTTTAAAGATTACGTTAAAACGTTGTTGATACTTATTAAAATATTGTTTTTTTAATTAAAATAAATAATAATAATAATACTAATACCAATAATAATAATAATAATAATAATAAAAATAATAATAATAATACTAAGAAAAGTCATTATAATAATAATAATAATAATAAAAATAATAATAACTACTAAATGTAATAATAAAAATAATTAATAATAAATTATTATAACAAAACAAAAAAAAAGAAATCAACTTATGTGCAATCAGTTAATAATTTTTTTAATTTATTCAAAATATTCTTACAACAAATATCTAAATAATTTGTATATAATTTAAATAAAACACAAAAAAAAAAAAGAAAATACAACAACAAAAAATTCTACGACAACCGGAAAACAACAACAGCAACTACAACTACAACAACAACAACAGCAACAACAACAACAATAAGGAAATAGTTGAAACAAACAAGCAAAAAAAAAAAAATAAATAAATATATATATAAAAAATTAAAGTTAACTTTCAGTTGTAAGCGAAAACCAAAAGTGATTTTTAGTTAGTTTCTCAAAATTTAACAAACAAAATTCACAACAAAATTTGGAATACAACAACTACAACAACAAGAAAACAAAACAAATAAAAAAAAACAAACCAAAACAACAACAACAACAACACATCAATAACCATTGCAACAACCAACCGACAAACAACAACAGCAACAATAAGAAGCAACAACAAATTATAATAATAAAAGCAAAAGCAATAATAAAAAGTAAACAATAATAGAAAACAAATTGTAACCATAATAGAACCGAAATAAACGATAATCATAATAAAAATAATAATAATAATAATAATAATAATAGCAAACGGCAAGCAACACAACAAAATAAAGCAACAAATAAAGTAAACAGAAAATAAAATCAAAAAATAATATAAAATAAAACAAATCACAAAATCAAAGCGCAACAAAACGAAACAAAATAGTAACAAAATCAATAAACCAATTCAACAAAGCAAACAAAAGAAACAAACAAAGCAACATAACTAATAAATACAAAACAAAGCAAAACAAAATAAAATAGAAAGAAATAGCAACAAAATCGAAACGTAACTGAAATAGCCTTATAACAAATAAACCGATATACCGATATACCGATATACCGATATACCGATAAACAGCAACCGATAACAAGCAACCGAAACAGATTATTAATAATAACAATAATAATAAATAATAACAAGAAACAGCAACAAACAAAACACACACAAAAATAGAAAATAGCAACGAAACAATAAAATAAAGTAAACATAAAGCAAAGCAACAAAACAAAACAAAACAAAGCAAAACAAAGCAAAACAAAGCAAAACAAAGTAAAACAAAGCAAAACAAAGCAAAACAAAACAAAACAAAATAAAACAAAAGCAGCAGAAGTCACAACAACAAATAATAAACGAATCAAAAAACCAAAAAGTAACAACAACAAAAAAAAACAAACGCAAAACATAAATAATAAAAGCAACAACAACAACAACAGCAGCAGCAACAACAACAAAGCAAACGAAATATATCACAAAATAAAACAAAACGGATAAACAAAAACAAAGAAATAGCCAAAATTTGTTAAATTTTTTGTGTCCAAAACAAAAAGCGAAAACTCAAATAAAAAATATAACAAAAATAAAATAGAAAATATACAAAAACGGAAAATAGTCAAAAAGGAAAAACAAGCAAAATTTACAGAACAAAAGCAGAAGCAAAAATAAAAAAGAACTAAATCAAAAATAATAAAAAAAAAAAACCAAAATAAACCATTTTTGTCGTTAGAAAATATAAAAAAAAAAATAAAACAAAAAATTTGAAATTTTTCTGTTACGGTTTCAATTTTCGTCTTTTCGTCTTTAAATTTACGTTCGTATCAAAAAACACAAAAAGCGGTCGAAAACAGAAAAACAAAAACAAAATGAAAATGAAAATGAAAATGTTCTGAAAAAGGTCTTGAAGAGCAAAAAAAAGCTAATGAAAAGCTGAGAAACAAAAAAAAACTATTTAAAACTTTGATGAAAAAAAAAACCAAAAGGTGAACAATTTAAGCGAGCAAAGAGAATTTAAAAACAAAAAAAAAAGTTTGAAAATCATATTAAAAATAAAGGAAGGAAAACTCTTAAAACAGTTTGTGTGTGCTAAAAGGAAAAACAAATGAAAAGCTAAACGGAAATAATTTTGTGTGTGTGTGCGAAAGTATCTTCTTTTTTTTTTGGCTAAAGAAAGAAAGAAAGAAGCACGCGAAACAGTTTGAGACTATATATATATATATATATATACTTATATATCATATAAATCGTAAAAAAAAAAACAAAAAGAAAAACATAAAAAACAAAAACAAAAACAAAAAAAATTAAAAATAAATTTTAAAGGCAAATTATTCATATCGTGGCAAAATAAAAAGAAAAATAAAAACTTTACAAAAAATAAGCAAGCAACATGTAAAAAAAAAACCATTTCCAAAAAAAAAAACCAAAACCAAAAAACACAAAAAACAAAAAGCATAAAAAACAATTTCGTACTTAACAAATTAAATAATTATTCGTAGTGCAGAAAGCAAAAAATATTTAAAAACAAAAAAAACACAAAAACAAAAAAATCCTCCCATTCAGATATAAACAAAACGTTTTAAACTATATATTAAATTATATTAAATTTATGATAAAACAAAAAAAACAAATCAACAACAAAACAACTTATATTTGAGAATTTCAAAATAAAAAATAAAAATTAAATTTGGACCCAAAAACAAATACAATTTAGCAACAACTTAAATTAAACAAAGATTCAAAAATTCACTTTGGCAAAACGAAGACAAAAAGAACAACACATTTTGGCCAACAAAATTTTGGTAAGTTTAAAAATCTAGTAAAAATTCTATTCAATTTATAAATTAGTTTTGTATAAAATTTTCATATTATTTATATTATTTTAAATATATTTAAATAAAATATACAAAAATATATAACCTTAAATATTTCAGAGAAAAAAAATTTACAGTCTTATTTTTACTAATTTTTGAATAATTTCTTATAAATTTTTTTAATAATTATGAGATATATCTATCATAAAGAAATAATTATACTATATATAATTAAAAGTAAGAAACCGCCAATTATTAATATAAATAAGAAAGACGGTTTTTAATAAAAATAAACAAATATTAACAAGAAATTGAATTCCTTTTATTACCTCCAATATTATTAATATTACTAAAGATTCGATTCTTGCATCTTTTATTCGATATTTTTTTTATAATCTTGCGACTTTATTAGTTTTTGTTTAACAATATTATTTAATATTTAAATGTACTAAAAGTTTTACATAAAAACAAAAATATTTAACTTTTTATTTAAACATTTTTTTTATATTATAAAACATTATTTTATTTTGGTATTTGAAATTAATTATTCTTATTAACTATTTATTTATATTAATAATGTATTTTATTCATTCAACTTTTTATTAAAAATATTCTTTATTTATTGTAAGACTTATTTTTTTTTTTTTTGTATTTGAATTAATTATTGTTATTGAGTATTTATTAATAAAAATATTTCATTCATATTTTGGAATTTTCATAAAAAAATTTATATATTTCAAAAGGAAATAATTTTTAAACTAACAAATATATTATATTTGTTTTGGACTTAAAATAATAATAAAATATAATTTTAAAATGCCTTTTTATCCTCTGACAATTATCGATAATTCTATGTAATTGCCATACTTAAAATAGTCATTTTTTAAGCATGGCAATTATATAGAATTATCGATAACTATGCAAGTTTTTTCTACCTTTTCGGCAGACTTCAAATGTTTGTTGTAATATTTAAAGTGGATTTATGATCAACCTATAAATTTTACTTTATTATTTGTTAAGGTTCTCTTTATTTTTTCTCTGAGAGTAAAAAAGTAAATGCATTTAATTTGCAATTTTCACCCTATTTAATTTTCTAACATAATTTGAGATAGAATCAAAAATAATTTAAATCTCTTGAAGTGAAAGCATTGACTTAGTCAATATGGAGAGTAGCTAAGGCAATTCTCTTCATTTGCTTTGCAAAATATTATTTAAAATAAAAAGACTATCTTATACTTAAAATGCAGCTATATTCTCAAAGGATATTGCTAAAAGATATAATAAATTTTTTCTTTAATAATTAAAATAATTTAGAAACTGAAATTTATATGCAGTCTTTGCTATTTTATGAAGCTAAAAGTTATTCCAGTACAGACTAGTTTATAGGATAAAGATGAGACTTAATTAGAATAAAAAATAAGAATTAATTTAAAAAATAGCATTCAAACTTAAAGATATTCTATTAGATACAGTTTAACAGTTAAATGATAATTAAACATATGTTTTAGTTTATATATTTAAGGAAATTCAATATAATAATGCAAAATTTTAAGTATTGGCTCTTATATTATATCATATTTTATATTATAAACGTATATGTATTTTATATTATTAAGCAAACCGAAATCTTTATAAGATTATTCCAAAATTTTGATATATTTCTTAAATAAAATATCTAAAGGATAGAAAGTTGCTTTATATGGAAATGGAAGTATAAACTGTTTGATCCTTGTCAAAACGAGATGCTACTCAAAGATAGCATAAAAAAAACATATAAAATAGTTAACTATGCTAGATACTCATAGATATATGTAGATAAATATTATCTTTTATCTATGTAGAGTTTAATCATTCAAACACTTGCAACTTGCAGCAATCCATGTGCAATAAAATGATTGTATGCATTTACGTTGACTTCTTTTGTTATACTATAATTACAATTATGTATGTATTTAATTAATTGTTTAATTATAATTATTGATATGGCCATTTTTACTATATAACAAAAAGTACAGACTGACATAATGAATTGAACATAGTGCGAACGTAGCAGAGCATTGGTCAACGCATTGTGCGAAAGAGATGGCAATAATGCGCCCCAAAGAGCATGCAACAAAAAAAAATATATATATATATATATATAAAATAAGAAAAAAATGAAATAAAATCCTCTGCTTAACGCAGCGAACAATCCATAAAAGGAAATGAACAAAAAGTGCAGGAAAAAAAAACAAAAAAAGGATACAAAAAAAAATCAGTAAATGATGAAATGTTGTTCAAGCGCCACATACAATTATATACAAGATACTTACACATATGTACTTACACACACTCATACATAATCATATATAGAAGTATATATATATGTGTATGTATGTGTGTGTGTATGCGTTGTCTCATCTACATGCAAATTGCATTTACGCGTAAAAAATTAATTATTGAAAAAATTGCGCGAACACCCAAAAAGTGAACGCGATTCGTGTCCGAACAGGGTGAAAAATGTATCTTTCAATTCCCCCAGGGATCCCTTGCCCCTTCCTTTGGGAGCTGGGGGAGGGAGGACAGTGAATTGAAGGTGGGATTGTGGGTGGTTAAGCTGTACACACATAAAAATGCCACTGAACATGGGTTGGTCAATGCTTGATGAAGGTAGGGAATGGGTTAACGAGTTGCCAGAATGGATAGGCTGCTGTTGCGGCTGGCAATTGAAAATCGAAGCACAAAAGTTGCAAGGATGAGGGATTTAACAGAAATAAAAAAAAAAGAAAAATAAAAATAAAATAAATAAATATATGTATGTATATGTATAAAGAAGAGGAAGAGCAAGAGCATTACACATATTTTTTAAATGAATTGAAATAAAATTTCGTATATAAAATGTGCGGGTAGAATGAAATGAATTACGTATGTATGTGTCTCTTTCTCTCTCTCTCTCTCTCTCTGTATGTGTGTGTGTGTGTGTGTGTGTGTGTGTATGATATATGATATATGTATGTGTGTGATGTGTGTGCGACTGTGCGTATGTGTATGCACACATAAAAGTACAGTTGACGCCACACATTTTTAACGGCAAATGGCAGAAAGCAGCATCAGCAGCAGCATCAGCATCAGCATCAGCAGCAATGGCAATGTCAGTGGCGTAGCGACTGCTGTTAACTGGAGAGGGGGCTGGTCACTTAGCATCCTTTTTTTTGACGTTGAGCATTGAGTGTGGTCTGCATATACATTTGCATATAAAAGTATATATATATATACGATACATTTATGTGTGCGTGTGCGTGTATTCATGTGTGTATGGGTATAAAAGAGATTGCCTGTCTGCAGTCATCATGTCTTTAACCCCTTACCATTATTCACATATACCCCCCACTTCTCCTCAGCAGCTCCGTCACTGCAAGTAGCTGCAATTTAAATGGGTTTGATGTCAGCCAGTTCACCCATAGCCATAACCACACCCATGCCTACATTTACGCCCACACCCACACCCACACTCCCACCTTCTTTTTCTCTATCTCTCTCTCTCTCTCTCTCTCTTTCTCTCTTTCGGTCATGTAACATACAGCAGCCAAAAAACGAGCGCAATTATATCTTTCATTCCAAATGCGTGTTAGCCCAGTAGCGTTTAAGTACATGAAAAACATACATACAAATATCTTACTACGCACATCAGTCAACTGTGCCTTAGCCTTAATTTAGGTATATATATATATATATATATATATATATATTTGTTATATTGAATTAATCCAAACCAAAATTAAGTAGGTTGAGCTGAAATTTTAATGGAATTTGGATTAACTTATTTCAATACGATTGACAGGACCTTTGCAGGACTTTATTATAGACCATAAGTTTATGTTTTTTTTTAAGAGATTTCAATCAATCAAAGTTCATCATAAAGAGAGGGAAATAGTTGCATTTATTACTAGATAATCATTTAAACTTTTTAGCTTATATGCCATCATATCATAGGAGTGTCCTTTTCTATAATCCTTGGATAGTTTATGAGTTTTATTTTTGGTACATTTTGACATTTTTTTTTTGGTACAATGCTGTTAATGTGCTACTGGGTACTTTCGGGCCTTAGTTATATGTGTTTGGCCATGTCATTAATGACAACTTTAATTTACATCGTTCTCATGCTCTCTCGCTTGCATTCTCTGTCTCTCTTTGATACGCGCTTTTCGTTTTCCTTTTAGCTGTTTCTTTTTTCATTTGCTCACTTGGCAACAGCAGCAGCAGCAGCCGCCAGAGCAAAACCAACTCACCCACTCGACCCACTCGAACCACCCAAACCGACGCATCCAACGTACCGCGCACAAATTGCACTTTTTTTCGCTTCTCTTCTCTTCTCTGCTCTATCTACTTCTTACTGTTTTTCTTGTTGCTAATGTTTTTGTTGTTGTTGTTGTTGCTGCTGCTTTTCCTCTTTTTATTTTTCAGCTTTTTTGCTGCTGTTCGTTTTTGTCGTATTTTTTTTTGCTACTTTTTTTTTGGCTGCATTCTTTTCCATGCCATTTCGTTAATTTTATTGCAGCTGCTGCGCAATTTTCATTTTAATTTTTCATTTTGTTGCTTTTCTTCTGCTTTTTTTTCACAACTCACTTCCCCTCTCCATACCGCCCTCAGCAAATTCTTTTGCTCTTTTTTTTTTAACGCTGTGTCATTGAATGCAACTATAAAACGAAGTCTAGAGCAAACGTGACATATTATACTAGGCGAGGGAATAGAGGGGAGAGTGGTTATAGTGTGCATAGAGGGAAAGCCAGTTATAGTCAAAGTGGGTAACTTCTTGCTTTATAACCATTTTTTTGTTTTCAATTCTTCAACAACAACAACAATTGAACCTTAATAAATATGATAACTAAAGCTATTTTTTTTTTAGTTTTTTGAATTTTTTTTATATCTAAAATTTTGCTTACACTTTGCAAGCGATATTTGGGTGAAGGTGGGAGGAGTTTTCCATAAGAAACTAGAACACAGTTTAAAAAGAAAGCAAAATATTTTACTTTAAATTAGGCTATTATTTATTGAGTTCTCTTCTTGTTTTTTTTATAGAAATTGTTGCTGTTGTCGATTTCTTTTCACACACGTGTCAATTGTTGCAGTAACTGCAACATGTTTAAGGGGCAGAATCCCTAAATTTATTTAATAAACAATATCTATTGAATCTAATAATTTGGTAAAAGATTCTCCTTTGAAGCAATTAAATTTTATTGGAAAAAAATTATATAAATTCTCTTATTTTATTTAATATTAATTAAAAATATTAAAAAAGGAAATTTGATTATTCACTTTACTTTTATAGCTCTATATGAATTATTACTTAAACAAATTGTTGCAATTTTGTATTATTATTATTATTTTTATTTTTTGAATAAAATGCTTATGACTTTTATATAATTACAATTTTTTTTGTTTTATATTTTGAAAAAAATAATTGTTTTAAAATTTTTTATTTTTACATTATAAAAAAATTTATATTTCTTATATTATTTAATATAAAATTTGATATAGTATTATTTTAGCTATGAACAAACTTTATTTAAGTTCTTTTTTTTTTAAATATATTATTAAAATTCCTAAAACATTTTATTAAAATTTATAATATAAATTTTTGTTTATTAAATTCTTTAGTTATAAAGCTCTAAAATTAGAGTTAAATATTTTTTATATTTTTTTTTCAATGCAAAAAACCTTTTTGTAATTTTCTAAGAATTTTTATAATTAAAGAAAAATTTTTTTTGTTGTACTTTAAAGTCTTTATTAACATTTTATTTCAAATTATAAAAAATGTTATTTCTATTTTAAAAAAATATTGTTAAATTTTTCCTAATTTTTGTTTTTACTTCCTTCTATTTAATTTAAGTTATTTATATAAGGATAGCTTATATTTCATTTTATTTTAATTATAAACAAACTTTATTTAAGTTTCTGTACAAATTTTTGTAAAATTAAATAAAAAAATTTAATATTAAATTTTTTAATTCTTGCCAATATTTATTTGTTTCTATTTTCTTTTAATATCAAACAACTTTTTAAGTTATCTCTTAAATATTTATAACACTTACTTTATTAACAAAACTAACTTATGATAGCTAATCTGAATTCTAACCACATTTTTTGGTTCACAGTTAAAAAATTGGCTTTAATTTTTATTTTTATGTTTTTTAAGTCTTTAAAGTTTGGTTTTAATAATTGTCGGAGCTATAAAGAAACCAAATTAGAAATGGAAAGCTACATTGTTGGAGGGGTTAGAGGAGAGTTTTTAGATTTAAGGCTTTAGGTTTTAGGTTTATGTTTTTGAGCCCTAAAGCAGGTTTGTCAACTCGCAATTCGTTTGACTTTAGCAACATCAAAAGCAATTTTAGAATCCTTTTAGTTGTTGTTTGTTGCTGTCCTTTTTGTTGTTTTTTTATTTGACTTCTTTTTTTTTTGTTGCTGGTCAAACAACTGGTTGCATTGACAGTTGCAGCTAACTGAACGCCTCATGCCTCATGCCACATACCACATGCCACATGCCACATACCCACCCAGAGAGTTGTCAATTGACAGTAACGCGCAGCAGTTGTTGTGGTTGTTTGCTTAGAGCCAAGGCCAACGATCTAACTGATGGCCAAAACCACCCACTTGAGGCTTAGTTGGTTTACTGTTTGTTCCTTTTTTTATTTTTGCTTTTTTCTGTGTGTATGTATGTGCGTGTGTGTGTGTGTGTGTGTTGTGTGTTACGTCCTCCTTTGTGGTGGCTGTGTTGGGTGGCTCTGGGTACTTTTTTCAGCTAACAGTTATGAGTGCGCTCCACGTCTGTCTGGCTTCCTGTTGCCTGTATAACGCGCACATTTTCGCTTTTGTGTTTGCTTTTCAGCTTGGACTAGAATAAGGTTTAAATGTTGTTGTTGTTGTTGTTGTTGGTGTTGTTGTTGCTATTGCTTTTGTTGCCTTTCAGGACTTTCACTTGCACAACGCCACGCATTGTGTCACAGATTTTTCATCTAAACATCGTTAGTTCCACACGCTCTTCTGTTCTATCTAAACACATGCATATATATCTATATATATATATATATATATATATGTATTTTGTTTATATGAAAAGTGCTTAATTAGAACCTCAAATTGTATGCCAAGTGTCGTGATAAAGTTTTACTTATACATCCTGTATCCTGCGCTTTGAGTACTCCTTTGAGCATTCGTATATCATATTTTAATTACTGAACACAATTTTCAATGCTTCAATGTGCTTCTAAAGAGCTCATCTTTTTATATGTTAATGAATGACATTTCAGCATATACAAGAACTAACTATATTAATATTGTACTAATTAACAAAGTTTATTCCATGATTATATATAGATCTTATAATATATACTCTAAATCTAAACTAACTTATAAATTCAATATATATACCATAAATCTAAAGAAACTAAAGAATTCATTGCATTATATTCTCAAATTATAACTCTGTCAGTGATAATGTTTTATTTTAAATAGAAGTGTTAATAAATTCAGATTAATTTAATCAATTTTATATACTTTTATTAATATAAACTGATTGAATTCAATCGCATAAAGACATTCTATAAAACGACTTAAAATCTGTGAAAATAATATTATTTTGCCACAATTAGTATAATTTATATTAAGAGTCTGTTCCAAAAAGAAAATCGTTATATCACAAGATTAGCTACTGAAAACAAAGCTCTTTGATAAGAATTTTTTAAAAAGAATCTTTATAGACAGGAATATATTGATTCTTCCTTAAGCTCCTGTTTAGAGGGCTTAAACAAAATTTTGGTAATAGCATTGGCTTAAAAATAAATGCAGAACTTCTTGAGGATTTCGTTAAGATTTGGGCTGAATTTTTAAAGATCTTTAATAGGTTCTTTGTATATTAATGCCCTAAACTAAGTCTGTAACATGTTAAAAAAAAAGAACTTAAAATAAAATATTTAAATAAAATAAATTAATCAATTGATCTATTAAATTTTGAATATCCAAATTTCTAACTCAAGTGTTACTTTAGTTTAGTTTTAGTTTTAATAACATATATGAATAGGATTTATCTATAGTATATATATATTTTTATAGCGTTTATTTGTCGGTCAATTCAATAGTCCAAAAGTATTTGTCACGCCCATCAAGCAGCAGGCTTAATGGCAAAAATAGCATAAAAAATATTACAAAAAAAAAAAATAAATAAAAAGAATGTTTCTTAAGCTTTTACAAATATAAAAACCCATGACTGCAAATGAGTGTAAGTGAGGGCGAAAAAGAGAGAGAACTGATGTGGCTGCTACTGTCCAATGCATTCCAGCAGCCTATCAAAAATCAGTTTGGGCAACGCTGGCGTATGCGTAATATATATGTTGCAGCTGTTGTGTGTATATTGATGTCAGTGGTAGCAATTTGTGTGTGTGTGTGTGTGTGTGTGTTTGCATATAAAGTACATATAGAATCAGTTATATAGAAATTTTATCAATAATTTTAAAGCAATAATAATAAGCAAGACACACATATATAGGATCTATATGAAAGTAAAGTATGTTACTGTTTTTACTATATATATATATATATATATATATTTATATAGTATATATTTAGATATATCATATCGAGAAAGTTGAAAGTAGCAGCTTATTTATGTTAAACTAGTTATTTTTTGAAATTTTTTGAGACAAAGTTGCACAAGGAAGAGAGACAAACAGAGCGAGAGCGAGAGAGAGTGTGTGTAAGGCAGAGAACTGACAGAAAGACGGAAACTATTTCAACTATAAGAAAAACCTACATAAAACTTGACATATTTAGGGGGGAAAAAAATATAAAAAAATGAACAAACAACAATGAAACATAAAACGTAAAAAACAAAAAAAAAAACGCTGTAAAAAATGAAACAAATATATAAAAATATTTTTGAGATTTTATATTTTTTTTTTTTTCATTATATGCTACCTTTTGTCTTTGTATTTGTTTTTAACAACTGAGTGCACTTTGTGTCTAAGAAGCTCCCCCAAAAAAGAAAGAAAAAAAATATGACTAAAAAACTACGCAAAAAAATACAATAAAAAATGCTACAAAAATATGAAAAATACTTTAAAAAAAATAAAAGAGAAAAATTTATGTACTTGAGGCGCTGTGCGAAGGTGCACAATAGACTTGTTACAATGGACCTGCCACACCTACACCACTGCACTGCATACTGCCAAAGGCAACACTAATACCAACACACATACAAACAAATTGTACAGCAAGTTTGTAAGCACCTTGCTTCATATGGATTGTCTTTGGGTTTGACTGTTGCCCCTTGTAAAGCATTTTGATTTAGATTGAAAGCTGTCTGTGAAAGAGTCTTAAACTTGTGCTAAGCCTAGCCAGCTGGCCACGCCCTTCAGGGCACAGTAGCCAAAAGCTGTCAAAATTTAAGCCATGTTTTTACTTAAATGTATAAAACTAACTTGCAGTTGGTATACAATTTTACTTGTTTTTACCAATCTTAAATAAGTTAAAGAGAATTTTCAAAGTAGTTGAAAACTATAACTTATAGTTGGCTATAAATTTGAGTAGCTTTTGTGAGCTTGTTCTTACAGCTACTTGAACTAAAAGAAGAAATGTTCTAAAGTTGAGCTTCAATTATAAATGATTAAGTTACAGATGTTAAGAATTGGTAAAAAGCTATGTTAAAGTTCATTAAGAGCAGCTTTAAAGCAATAAATCCAAATCTTTGAGAGTTGCAGTTAAAGGAATACTATGAATAATATGTAGTTAAAAGTAAGCTTTCAAAAACTTTCAAAGCTGCTTGAGTGAAAATATTGAACAGATACACAGATTCTGCTGCAATGTTGCACCTTTGGTGCATAAGTACTTACCTCACCTGCATTTTGTTTTTGTGCTTTAAATTGTTTTTTTTTTTATTTGTTTTTTTTTTAGAAAGCTTTGTCTGATCTACTATTATAATATAATAGTTGAATGCGCTTATGTGCTTAGTTTTTAGCTCATTTGCGACCTATTAACGATACATAAAGCAACATGTCAAACGAGTCTAATGCAATTAACTTAAATGACTGCAGAAAAATGCAATTTAGCGAACTATGTTTTCAGCTAAATGACAACAAAACAACAACAAAACAATATGAAATAACAACAATTACAAAATGGCATCTAAACATTGTAAAGGAACACACTAACAACAGACACACACACACAATATACAACAAACAACAAACTTAAATACCATAAAATATAAGCAGAGCAAAGCTAAAGTACTAGCAGAAAAGTGTGATAAATATATATAATATATATATATATATTTAAAGAAAGAAAAAAAACAAGACTAAAAAGTACAGTTAACCATTTGACAGGTGACAAAATGCAACTGCGCGTAAATCGATCTCTACTCTCTCTCGCACACACTTTATCTTTTTGTTTTGTCATTCTATTCTTTGCTACTAACGCGCTTTCTTTCCTTTTAAACTGCGCCCTCATGCGTAAAGTGTGAAAATCCTCACGCATTTAAAGAAACAAAGCAAATAGAAAAAAAAACAAAAAGAAAATACAAAGCGTACCGCAATTTGTTGCTGCCACATTCAACGCACCAGTCAGCACGAGCTTGCCACTGGGATTTGTTTTAATGGCAGTCATGTAAGTAATAGGATTAGTTAAGGGTATTCCAGCTCATGGGTCTTCGGCTATGCCAAAGGGTCGGTTAGTGCAATGCGTCGACCCTTAACCGTTATAACTAGAACTAGTTATAATGACAGACAGCCAGAAACTGTATACTGTACTGCCATGTCAAAACATTGGCCAACTTCTGACATAGTTTTCAACGTCTGCCAACTTTTCAAGTACCCTTCGGGTAGTGTGTCAAATTGTGAATTTCAAATTAAAAATAAAAATAAATATAAAAAATAAAATTAAACCAAAAACAGGAATGTTAACTATATATATATATACATACATATATGCATTTATAGCACATAAGCAGAGAGCGAGAGAGAGAGAGAGAAAACACTTGAAAAGAAACTGCAGTCGCTCATTATTTGCACGTGATGAATTTTGTTTTTTTTTTTTTTTTTGCAAGAGGAAGCGCAGTTGTTCTTAGTTTCTATTTATAAGTATATATATATATACCCTACAATTAGTTCTTTGGGGTAGCACAGACTTGTGTTAACAAACGTTTGGTAAACAGTTAAACAATTTATAGTTTATAACAGTTAATATCCACAGTTATATCCTTACACAAAATCTTGCTTTAAATTCTATAGTCTATTTTTAGGGTATTAACCATTCTGTATGTGGCAGTAGTAGTATTTTCTTTTTCTTTTTTTCATTCTCAGAAAGTATTTCCTTTTACTCAGGTACCTCAGGCTGCACCATACGAAAGTTTTTCTTTATTTTTATTTATTTTTTTATTTGTTTTACAGTTTTGCCTGAAAGTGAAAACTGGCAAGTGATTGGGGCAGCCGCCGGCTTTGTTGTTCCTTCTTGTTTTTAAACTGCCCACACCCTTAGTTTTTGTACGTTTTGTTCCCTACTAAACGCCCCCTGGTCCACGCCCTTTGCACATGTTCCAGCTAACATTAATGGCAAATGGAAAACAAGTTTTTAATGTAAATAAAAAAAAAAACAAAAATACAAAATGAAGGCAAAACTTTTCTTACACTGCAGACAGCCACGAGACAGAGAGGCACACGAATCCATTCGATATAACTGCAAGCATAAGTTCCTGTTGTTCTAGACCCATAAAGGATAACACAAAATATGCAACACTTGTGTGTGTGTGTGTGTGTGTGTGTGTGTGTGTGTTGTGTTAAATTGTTTTGGCTCTTGGCATATATGCCATGTGCAGAAGATTTCCGTTAACTGAAAACCTGTTAAATGTTTCTGAAACACAAATGTAGGCAACGAAAAAGGATATTAACAGACTTAAGGATACGAATGCAAACTTAAGGCTACTAAATATATGTATAAGAGATGCAAAAAGTCAATCTAATGGATAAACGGTTAAACAATCGGATAGTTATATATATACATACTACGATAAATAGTCGGATAATATTCAGGAATGCTAATTAAAAAACGGATAATAATATTATATAATATAGTTTAAGGTTAGATAAAACTTGACCTAAACTTATGTAAATCTCAGATAAAAACAGTATAAATAATAAATAGGTAGATATATAAAAGATGCGAATATAACTTTATGTTTATCAAATTGATTATCGGATAATCCGGCTGATAAATATAATCTCACAATGTTGAATAACTATTGAGAGAGGAAATGACAACCGGATAAAGATTTAGATAGACTAGCACAACCGTAAAGACAGGCGAATATCATGCGGATAAACAGTCGGATAAACAGCCACTTTTAGATTCGGATAGATAATAAGATAGATATAGTAATTTACAATGGATAATTGAATAAATACATAGACGGATAAACATTGAAGTGGACAATGGGATAAATAGTCGAATTGGTGTAAAATATCGGATAAAAAAGTACCATGAAAACAGTTAATACAATCGGATTATCCGTAGTTTATTAGGTCTACGATTGGCTTAAGCAAGAAATAAAAAATTAATGTATTTTTGCTAATATAAAAGAAATAATAAATAGAACTCTTTATAGATTATTATTTAGCTTAAATTTAAATATAAAAGAATATATTTAATAATTAAAACAAAAATATATTAAATAATAGAAAACAATAAAATAAATAAGTGAAAGTATAAATATAAATTTCATTTATAAACAATGAGTTGCCATTCGAGTATTGGCAAAGCAATCAGTATTCAAGCAAATATTTGCAGCTTTTATCAGCTGTGAAATAAAAAAAGAAAAAACATGAAAATAATATGAGATAAGCGTGGAAAGTAAATAGGCAACAATTAAATACAGTCTACAATGTTGTCAAATGCAAATATTTTATATATATATATATATATATATTTCCATAGGTAACCCCCTAGGTTGTGAATGAAATATTTTAACTTAATTGACAGTCCAACACACCCCTCAAGCCCACAACCCTAAACCCCTTAAACTGGTAGCTGAATGTCGTAATATTTTCCTTATTATATTTATTATTATTGTTATTGATATTTTAATTATTATTATTATTATATTTACGAGATAGAGTTACAGATACAGATGCAGATGCAGATACAGATTCAGGTACAAATACAGACACAGATACAGATACAGATACAGATAGAGATACGGATAGTGATACGGATACAGATACAGATGAGGATACAGATACAGATACAGATACAGATAGAGATACGGATAGTGATACGGATACAGATACAGATACAGATACAGATGCGGATACAGATACAGACACAGATACAAATACAGATGCGGATACAGATACAGATAAAGATATATATACAGATAGAGATACGGATAGTGATACGGATACAGATACGGATACAGATACTGATACAGATACATATATGTTTACAGAGCTACATTTACTGCAGCACATATTCTAAATTTAATCATAGACTGAGTGCATCTAATAAAACTGAAGACAATAGAAACGATCTATGCGCTGTCTTTTTGCGTATCTTAAAGATACAACAAGGTTTATTTTTAGAGAACACATTGGGAGATTTTTTTTTTCGTTTTTTTTTTATGTGCGTATTGTTTTTTCTGCTCTTTTTTATATGAAATCACATTTCAATTTTTTTCGTTTTGAGTGTTTTTTTTTTTTTTTAGTATACCCTGTAAATATAAGGATAATTGATTAGGGTTATGCACAACGTCTGCCTGAGCTGTGATACATATAATGAAATATATATACATTAAATTGTAGCATATGAACAAAGTTATAAGCTGTATACACTCAAGGATATATCAATAGAGACAGATGTAAAATATTTAAATAAATTCACTAACTGTTGGATAGCTTTATCTACAGGGTAGCTGCTAATCGAGAACTGTTTAGACAGGCAATTCTTATTTGCAATATTGCAAAAAAAAAAAAAAAAAATTAAATAAAATGAACAATGCCAAAAATAATCACAAAAGAGCATGAAAACAAAATAAATAAAAACGAAACAACAAGCAAATATAAAGAAAAACGGCACAAAAAACACGACAAGACGATGTCAGCAGTCGTTGGAGGGTTTTGTTTTTTATTCCGTTGTTGTTGTTGGGTGTATGTTTTATTTTTTTTTGTGTTTTTTATAATAATAATCATTTACATACATCTACCATCACAGTAGTTGTAGATGCCATAAATACATATATCTGTACATATATGATGTCTATACCTTTCCCCCCCCCCAACCTCCTTATCCAATCTCTGTTACCTTCTCCAAATTATTGCATGCTCAACTCGTTTCGTAGATTAATTTTGTTTTTTATATATATATATATATATATATGTATATATATTATTATATTTACTTAAATTTTTTGTGGTTTTTTTTTCTCTTCATAATTTTACTTTATTTTTTACTTTTGTTCTTTTCTTATTTTTTTTTTTTTTTGAATTGTTTATACAAAAAAGAAAAAAAAAAGTGAGAAGAAGAAATTTTTGGTTTATTTATATAAAATTGCATACACATCATACTATAATTGACTTAATATATTTCTGTTTTATTGCACATGTCTGTGCAATCATCCCCGCGTAGCCCTCTTCTTCAGTTGCCTCTTATGTTCACACTCGGCTCGTGCCCCACTTGTTTGCGTCGCTCTTTCTTTAGACTTTTTGGGTCTTGAGGTTTTCGGCAACCCGGAAAACGATGAAGTCAAATTGAACAATTGCAAATTTGTGTTCTGTCTTGTGGGTGGCAGGGGTGCTAGGGGTGCTAGGGGTGCTAGGGGTTAAGGGGTAGAAATGGGCAGTTTTTGCTTCGATAAGTGGCTGACTTAATGGGCGTCTCTACAATTCTTGGGCGTGGCAGCAGAAGGTGCAGTTGTTGTTGTTGTTGTTTTTGTTGGCATTGGAGCTGAGTTGCTGCTTTTTTTTCCTTTTTTTTTTATTTTATTTTTTTTGAGGCCAACAGTTGTTGGTCGTTCGTCGTTCGTCTTTCGTTTTTTATTCTTTTCCCTTTTGCCATTGTGGTTGTCGTTCTCTTAACTGATTGCCTAAACGCTTAAATGTGGTTAAAAACCACAGGCATTAGCAGTAGCAGAGCAGCAAAAGAGCCAGCAGAGCTGTCAGCAGTTCAAAAGGTCAAGCAATATCAATTTAGCAGATATCAAAAGGATTCGTGATAGAAAAAAATAATATAACTTAAAATAAAACGAACTTAAATAGGGAAATTTACTTTGCTTCACTTACTTTAAGTTAAGAAATATTTAAGATACTTTATAACAAAGTTAATTAACTTAAAGTTATATATTACAGTTAAGACAGTTTAAGTAATAGTTGGGATAACCTGCTAAGGATTGCTGATTGCCATTCCCAGCTAAATATAATAATATTATTTATTATTTTTAGCTATTAAATTTTAAAGTGTTTCTTTGCATAATTAATAGAACAAAATATTTTATTAATAATTTTAACAGATTGAAAAATATATATAAAATATTTATTATAAAAGAATTTAATCTTAATATTTTCTTTTATTTGCTTCAGTTATAAAGTCCTTTATATAAACAAATTAAATTCCCTTTATAAAATAGTTTTCATTGTTTCGTCTGTAAGGAATTAGGTTGCCTTTTAGCTTGTATAATTGAAGGACTTTAGTTGGAAAATGTGTTAACTATTAGCATTTGGTAGTTAACAGTTGCTTACCACAAATATGTAAGTAGTAGCTGGTTTTTTGGCCTCAAATTGTGGCAGACAAAATATGCAACTGCTCGTAAAAGCAAGAGAAAAAGAAACATACAAAAAGAATCATTTATACAATAAGATGCACAATAAAACGAGACAAATGAAAGCGTAAACGAAATGCAGGAGCACCAGTAGCAATAGCAACAACAGCAACAACAGCAGCAGCAGCAGCAAGCGGCAACTTTAGCAGCGACAGCAGTAGCAAAGGCAATAGCTGCTATGGCAGCACGCGCTAAAAACAGCAACGTTAGCAGCGCAGCTGACGTTAACGCTGACGTTACTGTAGCGCGGCATGCCGCAACATTAGGAAATCGACAACAGAGCGCTAAACGCTGTAAAGAGAGCAATACGCTGACGTCGCTGTTAGGCGGGAGAGCATAAGCATACATATAGATTTGAACATGCGAGCTTTGATTTGAGAGAGCTTTGTTAGCGACTATACCAACACTAAGAAACTTGTACCTTACACACACACATACACATGTACATACACATACAAGTACGTACAGCTGAAGCACTGTTGGTAGGTGTTGGTGTTAAAAGAAGGCGGCAGGGGGTGGATATATAGGGCCGGTATACGAATCGCCGGCAAAAAGTTAAAAAATTTTGCAATTGTTTTGACTAAAAAAGCTTAGAGAGCGCGTCAAGTCGCCTGCTGTTGCATTGAGTGAGCGTACTAGTCTTAGCTTATCTTTGTGTGTGTGTGTGTGTGTGTGTGAGAACGAAAGAGTGTAAGAGAGAGAGAGAGAGAGAGAGAGAGAGTAACTCAGGCGCTTGTTACTCGCCGCTCGTTGCTTTTGGTTTTTTATTTGCGCGAAAATTGTATTTGTAGTTGGCGGCGAGACCAGAGACCCCCAGACCCGTGGTCATAGCCATAGCTAAAAGTTGGCGCGCGCTTCGCTCCCACAGAAACAGAAACAGAAACAGACGACGACAACGACGACGACGACGACGACGTCGTCGCATCGCATCGCACCGCATCGCAACGCCTTGCGCTGAGTTTCGTTTCGTATCGTTTCGTTTCGTACGTTCGTTTCGTTTCGATTCGCTTTGGTTTCGGATTCGGTTTGTTGTACTTGAGTTTTTTTTTTCTTATTTCGTTATTGTTGTTGTTTTTTTTTTTTTTGTTTTTTTATTCGTTCCTTTTCTTTTTTTTGTTGTAGTATATTTTTTTTTTTTTTTTTGGCATTTTGTTCGATTTTTTTGCCGTTGCCGCCTGCAGTCGTCGACCGCCAACAACGACGACGACGACGACGACGACGACGGCTACGACTACGTCGACATCTAATAAAAAAGCTGCACACGGTTTATATATAGAGAGTGTCGAGTACTTGTACATATTATAGAGCGCAGACTGCGTGGAAATTGCCAGCAATAAAATAACTACAAAATGTAGTTGCAGGCTGAGCAGAAGGGAAAAAGTAAAGCAAAGCAAAAAAAAAAAAAAAAAAAAATAGAAAAAAAATTGATACTTGAAGAAACGCGCGAAATTTTGAAAACAAAAATAATAATAATAAAAAAATAAAAAAAATACAAAATAAATATACAAATAAAAAAAAAAAATAATCAAAATATAAAGGAATTGTTGAATAAACAAACGGAATATTACGTGTGTGCCTGTGCCTTTGCGCGTGTGTATGTGTGCGTGTGTGTGTGTGTGTGCGTGTGTGCGTCCGGTTGCATGTGTTAGTGTGTAAGAAACACGGCGTATACGCAACGCCAAGGAGCACAGCGCAAAAGAAAAACGAACAAAAAAAAAATTGTAAGAAGAAGCGTTAGTTTTATTTTTTTTTTTTTCTGCTTCTCTATTTGCATTCTCTAAAAATCGAAAATAAAACCGCAAAATATTTTGTGTGCATTTTTTTTCTTTTCTTTTATTTATTTTTCTCTCTCTTCTTTTTGTTTTTTTGTCAACGTTTGCAGCTTTTTGCAACCGCAACGGCAACTGCAACTGTAACTGCAACTGTAACTGCAACTGCAGTTAATAGTTGCCCCAGTGTTAGTGTCTCTATGTCTGTGTGTGTGTGTGTGTGTGTGTGTGCACCAAAAATATACATACACATACATATACAAATTTGATATAGTTGCATGGTATTAACGGTATGTGGGGGTGTGTATGCAGCTGTGTGTGTGTGTGTGTGCTTGTGTGCTAGAGCTTCTATAAGCACGTGCAACATATTCAGTGTTTTAGTATCTCTCGCTGCTCTCGATGTGCATGCAAGTCTATATATATATATATATAGATGTGTGCATGTGTATACATGTGTGTGTGCGTGTGTGTGTGTGTGTGGTTGTGTGCAGCAAACGCCGCTGCAGCAATTTGCAATTTTGTCTACCCGCCGCTGCAACTGCGCGCAATAAAGTTTTTTTTTTTTTTTTTTTTTTTTGAGGTTAGTGTTAGTCGCACACACACATGCATACAATCAAGTCTATGCCTATAGATGGGTGTGTGTGAGTGTGTGCTTGTGTTAGGCTACTAATATAGCAGTTAGACAACCCTCTCGTTCCCCTCCCCTTAGCCCAAATCCCACTCCATAGTCAAGCGCATAAAATATGCATATGAAGTCGAACTGCCAGCAAAGTAAATTTTTGTCTGTATTTTTGTTTATGCGACACAAAAACAAAAAAAAAAAAAAAATACAAAAAAAGTTATCGGTTGTTATCGGTTTTGTTTTTTTTTGTAAATACTTTTTTTTTTATCTGTGTTAGTGTTGTTGCTTTAGCGTCGTCGTCGCCGGCCGGAACCCGAAAATATAAAAAAATAAATTTATTTGGTTTTACAGTTTGTTATTGTTGCGGCACTTTAACGTCGACTAAGTTGTTTTTTATGGCCTGTCAATTAGTTAATTTGAACTGGAATTTGACTTAAATGCAATCCAATTGGATTAAGATACTAGCTAACTGTTACTTTTATCTACACCTTTGACTTACTTACCGTTACTACAGATATCAATCATATTTAAAGATAATTTTTTTTTTTATTCTTTGTGAATTATTTCTACAGCAAAAAGGTTGGATATTAAATTTTTGTGTTCTTTGTTGTATTTGTTTTGAAAGATGTTTCTGTCAAATTATCGAGAAAGTTAAGATTAATGAAGAATGATTAATAAATAATAGAGAGAGAGAGAGAGAGAGAGAGAGAGAGAAGAGGAGTGAATGAAAATGAATAAACTTTGAATTTTAATTCCCTGCAGAATGAATCCCAAAGATTTATCACAGTGCAAAAAAAAAACTGAAAAAACTGAAAGCTTTAAAGTTGCTGCAACTGTAATTAAATTTAAGCTTAAAGTCTGTCTTCTTCTACTCTCTCTTTCCGATTCTAACTTATACATTATGCTATAAGTTTCTTTCCTTTTCCCCTCCCCCCTTTTTTTTGGGTGCAGAGGGTACAGAGGCCAACCCATATGGCAACCCATAAGCCAAGGTCACAAATTTTGAGCTGTGAAAATGTTTAAACTCATTTAATATTATTTTCAAATAATTCGAAGAAAAGCCTTAAATATTACGAAATTAATTATGTGTTGTTTTTTTTTTCGTTTCTTCCTGTTTTTCTTTTAGCATTGAAAATACACAAAAGGAAATCAAAGTATAACCAGAACGAATCAATTGAAGGCAAACAACCAAAGCACAAAACAGAAGGAAATCAAATTTGGGAATACTTTTTGTTTTTTTTTTAAATGGGATATTAATAAAGGAAGCAGGAAAAAGGTGAGTAAAGAACGTGCAAAAGAAGAGAAACAAAAAGAGAAAAAGAAAAAAAAAACAATAATTTCCTGCAACTTTGAGAAAAATTTAAGAAAAAAAAAAGAAAACAGCAAACAGAAAACGAAAAAAAAAGAGAACTAAAAACGCACAAATGAAAATGCCTGCGCGTAAATCAAGTTGACAAAATGTAAAAAGTCAAAAGGGATGAGTGGGGTATAATGAGGGCAGAGATGTCACACACACACACACACACACACACGCACGCACACACTCAAGAAACGACACTAATGAGCAGCAACAACAAACAGCAAAGAGACCAAAGCAAAATACGCAAAAACTAAAAGCAAAAAAAAAAAAATAAAAAATAAAAATTTGCCACAAATCATTTGCGATTTTTGTTTCTTCTCTTTTTGTGTATGTGTATTTCTCTCTCTCTATTACTGTCGCTCTCTTTCTCTCTTTCATTTGGTTTTTTTTTTTTGCGAAATTCCCCCTGGGGCTAAATTCGTTTATTTTGAGTATCTGTGCATATGTGTGTGTGTGTGTATATATATATATATATGTGTGTGTGTGTGTGTGTGTGTGTGTGTGTGTGTGTAATAGGAGTGGGATAGGCAGGGCTATGGTCTGTAGGGGGTCGAGTATTGCTGTGGGCAGTGGAGTGCAGGAACGTTGTTGGGGGAGGTGGCGGGGGGTAATCTGTGTGTTTGGTGCGTATCTCTACAAATGCTGTATGCGAATGTCAGACCATAAAGGAATATGATGAATTATACGCGCAAAAAAAAAAAAATTAACAACAACGCCAAAAACGAAAAAAAATAAAAAATAAAAATAAAACCAAAAAGTTTTTTTTGCACAAAAAACTAAAATCCACACAAAATGTTCAACAACAAAACAAGCAAAATCACTTAATTGTGTGCCCCAAAGTGTTTGACTAAAGCTGTTTGAGTATGTGTGTATATATGTATATATGTGTGTGTGTGTGTGTGTGTGTGTGTCTCTCTTTCGATTGTGTATCTAACAGATACATCTGCAATAGTCTAATGCATGTGTGGCGTGTGGAACTGCCATCCAATCGGCCCCATCTATCATCAGACGAGACCTCAACGCGAATTGTTGCCGGCAACACAAAAAATTTTATTTTACTTTTTTTTTTCTCTCTGTCGCTCTTTTACTTTTTTTTTTTTTATATTTTTGGGGTTTTTTTTTATGTATTTGTTGTTGTTGTTGTTTTGTTTGTCACAGAACGTCGAATTCACAAAAAAAAAAACGCGTTAATTAAATGTGCAGATATTTACATAGAATACGAGATAAACAAGTTTAACTAAGACAACAATGAAACTTAAATACTCTTCAAAAATAGATGCACAACTTATGAAACATTTAAGGAAACATATTGAAAAGAAAATAAGAGAACTAAACTAAATATGCTACAAAGTTCGATTAAGTTAAGTGTCAAGGACCTTGCCCCATGGACTTATAATAAGGTGAAACATAGGTTAAACTTTTGATTTAAAAGCTCACCTTCAATTGACACATACTACCCTTCCCTCTCTCACTCTTTCTCTCTCTCTCTCGCTCTCACTGTCGTTACATATTCTTCTTTTTGTAATCGACAATTATTAATAATAATAAATCGAACTTCCTTTATATAAACTGACATAGCTTAAAGCAATTGTCTGTAATGTTTCCGGTTTCTATTTCCGAATAACTTGAACAAATCTTTAACCGGATAACAATCAATGCTTAAGCTAAGTTTAAATTATGATTACTACTAAGTTATTCGATAATATTAAAGTAATTTTGATAAAAAAATAAAAACCAGATGTACCTAAAAAGACAATCAACTTGTGGTAACTTACACTATAATGCTGCTCTCTGAAGGCATATGTAATTAATCTATATCTACTCATCAGTCTATTTACTATTATATCAATACGATCTTATCAATGTGTATCTGATACATAAGAAAATTCATTTAATTGGTATTTTTGGTATATAGCTATATATATATATAAATATATATTTCTGTTTATATCCTGCTATTTTCTATATATACATAAATATATCTAACTTTGTGCCCTTATATATCTATCTGTTCTTTCATTATTATCTATACATTTAGTTTTATCTATCTTTTGGTTAATGTATCTATTTATATATAAATTATCATATTTATCCACTTGTATATCCAAGTAAACCTATGTCCATTTATCCAGATAGCTTAGCATTTATCTTGCCATTCTATCTATCTATCAATTATTTTATCCATCTATCTATCTATCAATCCATCTATTTGTATATATGTTTATCCATTTATCTATCTACGTATCTATCTATTTATCTATCTATCAATTCATCTATCTATTTATCCATTTATCTTTCCAACTATTTATCTATCTATCTATCTATCTATCTATCTTTCAATCTATTTATCCATCTATTGTTCTATCTTTACATCCATCTATCTATCTAAATATTTATACAGTCTTTTATATGCAAGTAAACTTATATCCATTTATCCAGATAGCTTAAATCTCATCTTGCCATTGATCTATCTATCAATTATTTTATCCATCTATCTATCTATTTGTCTATTTATCCATCTATCTCTTCATCTATCAATCCATCTATTGATCTAACTTTACATCCATCTATCTAAATATTTATCCACTTATATATCCGAGTATATTTATATCCATATATCCAGATAGTTTAACATTCATCTTGCCATTGATCTATTTATCAATTATTTTATCCATCTATCTGTCTATCTATATATCTATCTATTTATCTATCTAGCTATCTATCTATTTATATATTTATCAATTCATCTATCTATTTATCCATTTATCTATCCAACTATTTATCTATCTATCTATCTATTCATCTATCTTTCAATATATTTATCCATCCATCCATCTATCTATATATTAATCCATCTATGTCTTTCTATCTATTCAAATGTGCTCATTATTTATTCTTAATCTATTCACATCTATATTCATATCCATTTTCTATGCATCTTCATGAATCTATCATCAATCAATCTCTTAAAAGAATTATTAATTATTTTTAAATTATAACTTTTCATTTTTTTAATCTGTAATTTAAACTATTTACTGTAAATATATAAAATTATTCAGTTTTACGCCCAATTTTTATGAATACAATATATATATATATATATATTTATATATAAATTGAGGTAAAATTTGAACTTTACTTTATATATCCATTATATATACAGTTGATCTATAACAAAAAGCTATCGAAACTTCTGCCCTTTTATTAGTTGTAACAATTACGAAAATAAAAAAATGTGAAGTGAAAAAATTTAAAATGGCAACAAAAAAAGTTTGCAAAAAATTTAAAAAAAAAAGATACAAAAAAGCCAAACTAAATTTTCGTTGTCTTTAAATGACTCATTTTTTTTTCTTTTTTGTTTTTTTTTTGTTGCTCTTTTGTGTTTTTTATGTAGTCGTGTGTTTTATCTGTCAGTTGGGTCTTACCTGTAGTTTATGCGGGCGCTCTCCCTCACTCACTCTCTCTCTCTTACTCTCCCACTTTGCACCCTCTTCTACCCACCCAACTGTCCCTTGTCTTGTATCACGCTTTTTGTGTATTTCTTGGTTCTTTTTTATCTATTGCTCGCTTGCTCTCTCTCTCTCTCTCTCTACTGCTACTACTACTATTAGCGGGGGGGCTTGAAGCATAGACTAAAAGAGCGAGAGACAAAGAGAGTCAGAGAAGGTGGAGAGCTTTTGTGTTTTGAATTAGATGACTGCAAAAATTACGTTAAATTTTGTTATTGTATTTTTTGGCGCTCATTTTTGTTGCTGTTTCTGTTTGTTGTTGTTGTTGTTGTTGGCATCGAAGCAACAAGCGCAAAAAAATCATTTGCCATTTATTTGTTTTATTTCTTTTTAACCTTGAAATCAAATTATTGTTATGCCGTCGTTATATACCCTACACATACACACACACACACACACACACACATATATATATATATATATATATACATACAAAAGGGTATTTAAAAGAGTTGATCAAATACAAATTTTTATTTATGTGTATACAATTTATAGAATATTACATATAAAATTTATATTTTAAATAGTTTCATTTTGTTAATTATTGATTTAATTGAAAAATTTAAAGATTTCATTTAATTTCTAATTACCGAAATTAATTAACAACAACAACAAAAAAAAGAAAAAAAAATAAACAAATTTTAAATAAAAAACACTTGAAATATTTTGATTGAATTTGCTGTTCTAAACTTAACGTTAACTGAGGCAACTGTACTTTTTTTTTATGTGTTGCTTAGAGTGTGTCCAAATTAATAAAGAAGCTTCCAAATTTAAGAGCGTATTTGATAGCATGACAAAAGGTTTGGCTGGGTACAAAAAGGTTCTTAATACAGGACACATATAATGAGCTTTCACGCAGTGGCAGTTGAAGCAATAGAAAAGTTATTGTTCTATATGAAGTATCTTTTTATATAGAAGAATATAGCTTGGCATATAGCTAAGAATAAGTAACTATAGATCCTTAAAGCTTTTCTTCATTTCTTTTGGTTTTAATACTCTTTAAATTGTTTGCTCTATATAATTTATTTAACTTTTTTTTTTTTGATAATTTTTAGTTGGCAAATTTGTAGCCAATTTCTGTCTACGCTTCGTTGGCAGTGAAAGTTGTCAACGTCCGCGTTGACGCTCCTACCTCCCACACCCCTCTTTTTGTGCATTGAGCAACTGTGTCCACGATTTCTACTCTAGTTTGATATATATATATATATATATATATATATATATATATTTTTTTTTCTATATTTTTTTTTTCTAATTTCTTTTTTCTCTATTTTCGTTTTTTCTACCATTTCTATTTCATTTTCAATGGCGTGTGGGCAAGTTAAAGATTCAACCAATGACAGACGTCTTTTTATGGCCAATAATATCTGGCATCTATCTGTTGCAGCTTTGTTCCTTGTATACAATAGTGTTGTGTTATGTTGTGTGATGTTGTGTTGTGCATTTGTATTGAGTATCTTGTATCTTGTATCTTTTGTGTTGTATGTTGTATCTTGTATCTTTTTACTGACAGCTACCGCAACGCGTGTCTATTGTATCTTGGCTGTCAGGTGTAAAGTAGGTGGAGTTTTGTCTGCATTTTATATCCATTTTCATTCTGCCACACATTGTTGCACACAATCAACAATCAACACTCATCATTCAACGCTTGCGATTTGCTTGGCTGATCAACTGCAAGCCTATAATTACGCATAAAATCACTGAACACTCTATAAGGAGTTAAGGAAACTTAAGTCCTATTAATAGTTTTAGAATCGAATTTAGAAACATTGTACGCAAAACGTTTACGAATGTTGCACAAAAGAGAATAGGCGAGGATTTCTTCTATAAGTTTATAGACTTTAATCTTGTCCAAATTGTTACTTGGCAACATAAGCTCTCCAGGAGCTTTTCAAATCAGATTCAACATACAATTTTGTAACTGAAAAAGTGTTGCAAAAATGTGTAGAAAGAATTCATTAATTATTTTAATATAATCGAAACTTAAATATTTCCGTCTTCCTTTTGATACGTTTAAAAATATATTTTAAATTTATATAAAAAAAAATCACGAAAAAAATAAATGAAATGCTCATTACATTTGTCAAAGCGGAAGAGGAAAAGCAGCAGGCGTCGCGGGGCAGACAGTAGCATAGGGTGGGGTGAGGCGAACTGTGGCTTAAGGCGTGGTAAGGTGAGGTGTGGTGAGGTGAGGTAAAGTATAGAAAACAAACATGCCATGCTTATAGATACTGTATGTGTGTGTGTGTGTGTATGTGTGTGTTGTTGTTGTTGTTGTATGTGTTTGTACGGTTATTCGATGAGATACAGCTGATAGGGTAGAGGTTGGGTGCAGTGGTACAGCTCCTACAAGCAGGGCAACAACAACAACAACAACGTCGACGACGGCAACGACAACGAACGCATAAATTGCAAACGCTGTCGCGCTGCCAATGGAGCGCAATAATTCACAAATAGCAACAGCAACGCCTCAGCCCGACCTCCCCTTGCCCTGTCCATAACATTCGTTGCGTCGCGTCGCGTCGCATCGCATTGCATCGGAACGACTTCGACTTGAATTTCGAATGCACGAAGTGCAACTGCATTGCCACAGTCCCAGTTGCAGTTGCTGAACTGAACTGAACTAAACTAAACTGAACTGTAATTCCCGCACGGCCCCCCGACACCATCCATCCACTTGCAACACAACACTCCTTGCCATAGTTTACTCAATGCAGTAGTCAATGTATTGCAGTAGTCCCTGCTTGGGCGCCGCATTTTCATGCTAGACTAGGACTGACTGGTGTGGTTGAAAGGCGGGATGGTGGAGAGTGGATGGTAGGGAGGTAGGGAGGTATATACACATGCATATCGTATCTTATAGTCTGTTTGCTAGAGCAAAGGCAACGGCAACGGCAACGGCAACGGCAACGGCAACGCGTTCATTTACGGGTTCAAGGTAGTTTAGTTCTCTCGCCTCATATAAGCACAAATACGCAAACGAATACGAATACGAATACGTATACTCAAACGATTACGACTATAACTATGACTATGAGTATGAGTATGACTGTGAGTATGAGTATGACTGTGAGTATGAGTACTCATACGAATCGTACCCGTACACGGACTCAAATCTTAACTCGATGCTATGTTATGTGCTGTGATGCGTTGAGTTGCGTTGCGATTCGATTGGTTTGTGTTCGATGCGGCAGTGCTAACTTCTTGTAATTGTTATTGTTGTTGTTGCTGTTGTTGTTGCTGTTGCCGTTGTTGTTGCTGCTATTGTTATAGTTGACACGCATTGCGTTTTCAATTGAATTTTTCCAATTCATTTCGTCATTTGCCAGCGATTTCGTTTTCATTTTGCCACAAATTTGTTTTGACTTTAGCAATTTAGTGAGCACATTCAATACGTCAAAGTTAAACGAATGTATCTTTAAGATACATTTCAATCTTAACTATTCAGCAATTAAGGTATATAAATGATATATGCTATATATATATATATATCTATATATATACATACATATATATAGGGGTTATATTAACTAATATTTAACTAAAATATAATGAAGTATAAAAAAATAAAGGTATAGAATGATTCAAGCCAAGTCATAGTCCTTCAGCCATAACAACTGTCGATGTTAAGAGTAATGCTTAATGGGATTCAATGGGTTTATCGGCTCCTCGTCAAAATCTCTCAGTCAATTACTCAGTTGGTTGTTTTTTTCGTCTTTTTGCTCCATGACATCAGAAATTACGAGTATGTGTACGTTGTATGTTTCTATGTCTATTTCATGTCAAAAAGATTGGCAAATGATGAGAGCCAATAACTTGCGGCTTGTTTCTATGGCTAACAGCAAGCACAACAACAACAACAAGAACAACAGCAGCAACAACAACAACAAGAAGCACACTAACAACAGTTTATGGCCAGGCCACATGTTCCTTAGGCACTTTACTTGTATATTGTTAATGGATATGGCCGTTTAGGACAACAGGCAAACGGAGTGGGTTGCGCCCCTTCTATCTAGACAGATGTATATATGTGTATGTGTGTGTGTGTGTGTGTGTGTGTCTGTATGTGTGCTTGTATCTGTGAGAGCAGCACGCTTGCCGAGACCTTGATCCCGCATTAAAAAGTTGGCACGTCGTCGTGGGGCAATACAAAGCACAAAGTAAAAAAAAAATATATATATTCAGCCAGAAAGCAAAAAAATGAAAGAAGATAAAAGACAAGAGAGCCAGAGTCAGAGCCGAGAAGCAGCAGCAGCAGCAGCAGCAGCAGCAGCAACAGCAGCAGCAACAGAAGAAGGAGGCAGCGGCAGTTTATAACAACAAAGGAGACACAACATGTGGCCAGGCGAGCCGCCAGTTGCCTTCGATTTGGGGTTGTGGGAGCAGCAGCAAAGAGTAAAGTGTATAGGCAACTTTGTATGTATGTTTGTCTGTATGTGTGTGTGGGGTGGAGTTGTCCCAGGCTGCTTGGCATGCGGTGTCCATTTATGCGCCACTCCTCTCAATCAGCCGCTGATGATCTTCATTGTTTTTAATTTGCGTCGCATTTTTATTTTGTTGCTTTTCATTTTTTTGTTTTTGTTTCTTTTTTTTTGGAAGTTTTTTTTTTTTTTGCAAGTTTCATTTATTGTTTGTAGTTAAAAGTTTAAATTTGTATATAATTTTTTTTTATTTTTTATTTTTTTTTTTGTATTTATCTTTTCTTTTTATTTTGAGTGCGTTTTTAGCATGCAAATTTGGGTGGAAGATTTTGGTTAGATTTTCAATAGAAAGATAAACATAATTAAAACTGTTGAGAGCTTGAAATGGATTTGTGTAAGAAATAATACGAAATTTAAGTACAGTCAAGCTAGAGTACAGCGAAAAAGCATCTATAGATGCTATAGTATAATTATAGCAGCTGAGGCTCAATTTGACTTAATTTGCAAATAGAATAAATATTGAATTAAAAGAGTTATTAATAAGGATTAAGAATATATATTTAAAATTTTGAATAAACTGTTTACTGATCGTAGTTATATATGCCGTGCATTTGCATTAAATTAAGCAAATTATACATTATTATTAAATATAATTATTTATATATTAATAATTTATTATCTATATTAGATAATATATTTTATATATATTGCTTAAAAAATTGTTTGTAGTTTGTCCAGAGAGAACTTTAAGTACTAGTATTATTCTTCTCAGACAAAAAATGTTTGATTCTGCGGGGGCTCACTGTACTTTGAGCATTTTTATATGGCACAACTTCCTTCTAAGCGCCTGCTGCCAATTAGTCCTCTGAGAAGAGCTTGAAGCTGTCAAAGCTACAACATGCATGTGCTGTGGGTGTGTGTGCTGTGTGTGTTGTTGTGTGTGTGAGCTTAAGATGGTTGCTTGTGTTGGTAAACTTACTGTATATAATAAGAAAAATTGAATTAAAATATAATAATGTAGTAAAGCATAAGAAAGCAATACAGGTATAAAAAGTTGAAGGAAATCTATTGTTCAAACAAAATAATCTTTAAATTACTTCTAGATTTTTTTGATCGGATATAGAAGAAAGCAGTATATATAGTATATACAGTATATACCGGTTATATGCAAAACCTATAATGCAGAACATTTTTTGCATATATTCGATATTTCCTTTTAGGCGATCATAAGTTATATACAAATACGTTGAATTTAAATGATTATTATTAAATAAACCACAGGCTTAGAAGTTTATTTAAATTTATATTTTATGCTGTTCGTCAGCTATAATAATATTAATATTAAATATAAAATGAGATGAAAAATTTTTATATTGCTGTTCTACAGCTTGTAATTTGTTTAAAACCGATAAAATGTATATGAACTGATTCCAAATCAACGATTTTTTATTTGTTTATAAACAATATTTTCTTATATATAATCAATTTTTTTCCATTTATGAAGCTAAATTTAGTTCTTAATAGTTTTATGATGTTTAAAAATAACATTATTTTGCATTTAAGCAATATTTGCATATAAAGTGTGCACCGTATAACCGATATATACTGTACCATGTTTATAACTATATAAATATATTTAATATATCTACAAAGGATAAAATTGCGTTCTCCTATTGTATTTGAAATAATAATAAAGTTGATAAATTTTAATGAATTTTATATTTTAGTATTTTAAATATAATTATAATATTGTATTAATTAACTTATCATAATATTTTGCATTTATTTTATTTGCAGTTTATTCAATCGAAATTATCCTGTGTCCAAGTGTAACCGAATGTCCTTCAGTGTTTGGGTATAAAATTAGATTTTGTGTCAAGGTTTTCGTCTGACAATGTGAAAATTTAATGTCTTTGGGTAACAATTTGAAATCAACAAAGAGAACGAGAAAACAATTCAATATTATTTTAACTAAAAGAAAAATTAAAAGAAGAAGAAGAAGAAGGAGAACAGCAAACACAATAACAACAATAACAAAAGCATCATCAACAACAACAACAACAACAACAACAACAACAACAAAAGCAAAACTAATAATAAATGAGACACTTAAGAAGAAAGGAATTTTAAATAAAAACAAAATGCGACTCACAAAAAGAAACAAATGAAACAAACGACGAAAAGCAACAAGCAAAAAGCAGTAAACAAAACAACAACAACAACAAAAAGCTGCAAAAATATGCAAGAAAAGTCAATAAGAAAAACAAACAAAACATAAAAAAAGGAAAATCAGAAAAAATACGGAAAACGATAAAGTTTTCCAAGTAAAAGCAAGTGCAGCAGGAGTATTTTGTGTCCCTGTCCAAAGGAGACACACAAAAAACATAAAACTAGCAACAAACTGAAACAGCAACAAAAATTACAAGTAAAAAGTAACCAAGACGAAAGCAAGAAAAAAAATTAAAAAAAATATAAGGGAAACAGCAACAGGAGAAAACTCTCAAAATGGCCATAAATTTCTCGGCCTCCTTTGCGGCCTGCATAGCGGCAGGTCTCAAGGTTCCCCGCCAGATAATGTACTGCATCACACAGGATACGGGGCAGCCGTATGTATTATATAAGGACTCACAGGATGCAGAGCGAAATGCTGGGGCAATTGGTGCCAGTGCTGCACAATGGGGCAGCGATATGTATCCAAATATACAGCAACAGGCGCAACATTTGAGTGCACAGCAGCAACAGCAACAACAACAGCAGCAACAGCAACAGCAACAGAATGCAACAGTCGCTGCGCAGGCAGCAGCGGCAGCAGCTGCCGCTGGTCAGCCGCAGAGTCCGCCAGGTGGCCAGGAGCCACGCGACAATGGCAGTGGCGATGGGCGGCAGCAGAAGGTGTCGCCATCGTCTAGCCCATATCCTTCTGTCCAACAGCAGCAACAGCAACAACAGAGAGCGAATGGCAATGCCGATGACGATGCCATGAATCAGGTAAGCTTAATAATTAATATAGATATTATATACTATACAAAACTAATCGATGACTAACACAAACAGATACATTAAATTTTGATAACAATCAGAACATTTTTGCAATTATTGAGATCTATATTAGTTCATCTTTCATTCTATTAACTTTTAAATATATCGGTATCTTAGATATCTTATTATAATATTCTAAACTTTATTTTCTTTTTTTTTATTAAATTTAATTTAATTTAAAATTGTGTTTTTTTATTTATTTAAATTTTTTTTTAATTTCAAATTGTTATTCTTATTTAGTTTAAGATGACTTTGTTTTAAAACTTTATTCATTTTTACAATATTAAAATAATCGTTTTGTTATAATAAATATTTTCTGACCACCTAATGTATTAATGTTATTTTTTTTTAATTTTACTTTATTTTATTTCCTAAAAAAACCTTTTAAATAATTTTGCATTTATTTTATTTTTTGTGTATTTTTGTTTCTATTTTTATTTAATGTTAAATTTTTATTTAAAGTTAATGTTACATATTTTAGTTATATTATTATTTTAATAAATAATTATTTACAATAATATATTTTTTTTATTTTATTTAAATTTTTAATTATCTCCTTAATTTTATTAATTTTTATTTTTTAATCTATGTTGAATTAGTTTATTTTTAAGTTAATTTTTTTAATGTCTCTTTGCTTTCGGTTTGTTATTTTAAACAACTTTTATATTAGTTTAGCTCTTTATTTAATGTTATATTAATTTTGTTTTTCTTATTTCATTTGTTATTAAATTTTTTTTAATATAATAATTTTTATTTCTACTCTCTGAATATTTTTTATTTATTTATTAAAATAGTATAAACGATATTTTTTTTATTTTTATTATTTAATTATTAAAGTAGAGAGTAATGATTTCATTTAATTTTACTCATAAGTTTCAAGGACTTTCTCTATTTTATTTTGTTTTATTAATTGGTATTTAATGAAATCGATATGTAGTATAATTCAATTAAAATTCTTATTGCAGCTTGCCAATCAGAACTCCGCGCCAAATCCAAACCAAAGCAGCAACGAGCCACAGCACGCACCGTCAAATGGTGGTGAGGGTGGACAGGGGAATCCGCATGTGCAACAGAATGGCGGTGGACAGCCAGGTGATCCCAGTAATGGCTTCCAGACGACCGATTATTATGCGCCACGACACGGCGCGCCACAGGGTGGTATGCTGGCACCACCTGGCTTCCCGCCGCTTCATTATCTCAATAAGGGCGTACTGCCCATGGAGCAAAACGGTGGCGAATCTTATGCGTTGCCTGAACTGTTGCCCGGTCAACAGCAACAGCAGCAGCAAAATGGAGCGCAACCAAATGGTGGCAATCAGAATGGTGGCCAGGCGAATGGCAATGCCAATGATGGTGCAACAGCGCCCAATGGTGGTGGTGCCAGTGGTGGCGCAACTGGCGCAACGGGGACAACGACTGGCCGCACTGGACCCGGACGTCCGCACAAAAATAAACCACATAGTGATCTACGTTTATTTAAGTGCCTAACCTGCGGCAAGGACTTCAAACAGAAGAGCACATTGCTACAGCACGATCGGATCCATACAGATGCAAGGCCATTTCCATGCTCCGAGTGTGGCAAACGTTTCCGGCAGCAATCACATCTGACGCAGCACCTACGCATCCATGCCAATGAAAAGCCATTCACATGCCCGTACTGTTCGCGCAGCTTCCGGCAGCGCGCGATACTCAATCAGCACATACGCATCCATTCGGGTGAGAAGCCCTTCGCCTGCCCCGAGTGCGGCAAGCACTTTCGCCAGAAGGCCATCCTCAATCAGCATGTGCGCACCCACCAAGGCGAGCGACAGTTAACACATCCATTACCGATAACGATAACGATAACGATAAAGAACGCATTACAGCCATTAGCTAGGGCCGCAAGGCAAACCAGCAAATTGACCCAACTATCAACCATAGTTACTCAGCTTCTAGTGCTAGTGCGGATCTTTAGATTCGCAAACGTTTGGCTAACAACGTTTGCAGCAATGCAAATCCCTTGCGAAATTCTTAACATACAAAAAAAAACTATAACAACAAAAATATTGAGCGATGTTTTGGCCTAAATTCAATCATATTCTATATTTAATTTTTTTAAAAACCTATTCCAAATTTTCAAAAAGTTGTTGATTCTTTGAGCAACATGATGAAAAGCAGTAAACGAAATTAGAGAAATGTTTTTCTTCGCGATCTTTAAAAAATTAAAAAAAACAATTTCAAAATTAGCAAATTAGCAAAAAAAAAAAATATTTAAATATTTTAAAAAAATTTACTATATTTTAAAAAATTTCTTTTATATATTTTCTTTAAATATATTTATAATTTATATATTTTAAAAAAATTTACTATATCTTTAAATAATTTTCAAAATATAGTAAATTTTATTAAAATATTAAAATATTTTTTTTAAAGGAAAAAATGTTAATTAATATTAATTTCAATTATTATTGTTAAAAATATTTAAGGGAAAATATTGAAAATATTTTGGGAATTTTATTAAAATTATTTTATTTATTTTTTAAAAGTCTTTCTAAATTTTTTGCTATTCATTTATCAGAGTATATATAAATAAATTAAATTTTTTTTTTCTTCTAAATTAAATACTTTTTGCAATTCAAATTTATTAGCTGATTCTATGGTTACTTCCAGAACTTTTTAATTATATCTATTAAATATTTAAGAGAAGCTTCGAGTAAAGCAAATTAATTAATTCAGTTTCACTTTTCATCACCTGCTCAAACAGTCAACAACTTAATAAAAAGAAAATTAAAAAAACAGCGAAATGAAGGATGAGAAAATAAAAAACATTCTTCAATCTCTAGTTTAGTAGCATAGAATAATTAGTTAATTATGCGATAAGTTTTTATATTGGCTAAAAGCCAAATTTAAGCGCTGCTAACAGTGGATTTCTCTGGTTTGATTACTTTCATGTTATAATTGGCAATACGTACAACACGTCCATACAATAGATGTATCACCGCATCTCATCTTTAAGAATGGTCCACATCCGACGTTATGGCCATCAGATGTACCCTTCCCTGGTGAGGAATCTGATACAAAGGGTGATATAACAGCATCTGGTGGTGTCTATCATGATGACGATTCACAGGGCACACCAGATGGTAGCGGTGGCTTGCATTATCCCTCATATTTTAAGGATGTCAAAGGTTAGTAAATTATTAATTGATATTTATAGAGAAGATTGAAAATTGAATTTTGAATGGCATTGCGTCAACAGGTCAAAAGATATTGCCTGAAGTCTTGCAACATATTGGTGTAAGGCCAGCGAATATGCCACTCTATGTACGTTGCCCTATCTGCGATAAGGAGTTCAAACAAAAGACAACATTGCTTCAACACGGCTGCATACATATCGAATCCAGACCGTATCCTTGTCCAGAATGCGGTAAACGTTTCCGTCAGCAATCGCATCTCACGCAACATCTAAGGATTCATACGAATGAGAAACCTTTCGGTTGTATGTACTGTCCACGATTCTTCCGGCAGCGTACCATACTGAATCAGGTATTATTGAGCTCTATATAAAGTATAGTACACATCCTTATTCTATTGTTATATCCTTTCAGCATTTGCGTATCCATACGGGTGAGAAGCCCTATAAGTGTGGACAATGTGGCAAGGATTTCAGACAGAAGGCGATACTGGATCAGCATACGCGTACCCACCAGGTAGTTGTAGCCTAGCCAAGTTATTTATAACCCTCTAGAAGAGGATCACTAGGAAAGGGATCAAAAAGGATATTTTTAACACGAAATTCTTTTTTTTTTTGTTAATTTGTTGCAGGGGGATCGTCCATTCTGTTGCCCCATGCCGAACTGTAGGCGACGCTTTGCCACTGAGAATGAGGTGACAAAGCACATTGATAATCATATGAATCCCAATAGCACTAAGGTGCGACGCCAGCAGCAACAGCAGCAACAGCAACAGGTACAACAGGTGCAACAGCAACAGCAGCAACAACAACAGCAGCAACAAAACAATGCTGCTGCCTCAGCGGCTGTTGTTGCCAATCATTTGATGAACGATGTGAAGAGTCTAGCGGCACAGCAATTCCTCAATAATAACAATCCCGCCACGGTGGACAACAAGGCGAATATATTGCCAGTGCGCAGTATGGCTGTAAATGCGGCAGCAGCAGCTGCCGTTGCACAGCAATCGGTGGTTAAGAATGAATTATATTTCCCGCAATGCTATGGTCCGCCCTTCCAGCATCCCTTCCATGCCCAACAGCAGCAGCCAAGTGCGGCGCATGCAAATGGAGGTCCCACGCCGCCTGTAACTGTTACCGTTGCCAATGCGGTGGCACCAGGCGTTGTGGTGCAACAGAATGCAGCCACATCTGTAGTGGCTCAGTGACATCCCACCACTGGAGCAGCTGGAGCACAACAACAACAACAACAACAGCAACAGCAGCAACAACAACAACAACAACAACAACAACAGCAACAACAACAGCAGCAACAGCAGCAGCAGCAGCAGCAACAACAACAGCAGCAACAGCAGCAGCAGCAGCAGCAACAACAGCAGCCGGTAGCGGCAGCAACATCGCATCATCCGCCACCACCGGCTCCAGCAACAAGTGCACATCATATCACGGCAACGGGAGCCGCAACAGCCACACCCACATCAACACACGCCTCAACGGTAGCAGCGCCACAAACGGTAACATTATCAATAACATTGCCACCGCCACCAACGGCACATCCGCCGCATCCGCATGCGGGACATGCATTGGCAGCTACACCGAATGGCGTTGTGCCCCCACCGCCGCCGCCCACACTCTCACATGCAATACCCATACACCCACATATACACTCGATATTTGGATCTCTATGATGTCATCAGTAAGCCAATTTCACACATCATCCAACATTAACAGCAACAGCAACAGCAACAGCAACAACAGCAACAGCAACAACAGCAGCAACAACAACAGCAGCAGCAAAAAGCATAGCAAAAATCAAATCAATATAATAACTGTAGCAATGCTATAGCCACGCCCATTTTATATAATTTTCATAATTATTATTTTTCCTAGTATACAAAGAAAATTTATAATTATAATTAAAATTTTCCAGCTTAATTATAAACAAATTATATTACATATATATAAAACTATATTCGGGCCTTCCATGTCGTCTCTCAAAATGTAAAACAGAATCTGCTGCTAGAAGATTCTGTAAGTTATAAACAATATTTAATAAGTTTCAATAGTTTCGATAGTTTCGATAGTTTCGATAAGTTTTTTAGTTAAACGAAAGATGAAAGAAATTAATTCTCTTAGTTAATGAAAAAGCAGAGAAAAAAAATGCAAAAGAAGAAAAGCAAAGCAAAACACAGTTTTGGTCGTTATGCAGAATGCAAAATGAATATGAATATGAATATGATTATGAATATGAATATGAATATGAATATGAATATGAAAAACGAGTACTAGTCTTTTCGAAAAGGACTCTAAACTCCTTTCACAAACTACATTTAGCCAAACCATAAACATCAAATGCAAATGGTCAAAAACAATGTGCAGAATGTGTTAAAGATTGAAGAACGCAATGACAAATGAATGAATGATGAAATGATGGAATGATGGAATGATGGAATGAATGAGTGATAAATTGCAATGGCAAAGAACCAACCAAAACACACAACGTTATACGATTCCTTTTTTTTTAAATATATATATATTGTTTTCTACATTCGCTTTAGGAATTTCAATTCGTTTTTGTTTTTAAGGACTATTCAGATGAAAAGGAAAGAAAGAAAAAATGAAAACAAATTTCAGAATTATATTCAAATCTGTTTTGGTTTATAAAAAATAATTATATATATATATGATTCTTAGGCGTACAGTTAGCATAGAAAGATGTGAGACAGACTGCAGCAGAGTGCGATACACTATGATAGACAAAGACAGACAGATCGAAAGAGAGAGAAAGGAAGTGTAGGAGTAAAAGTTTGAGAGGTTTATTATGTGAGGTGATAATTAGGGCAGCTAATGAGGATTGCTTATAATCTATGATAATTGTTTTGGAGGCATAGACGTTGCGCTGAGCATATAAATATTTTTTAGTATATATATATATATATTATTATTTTTTTTTTTTTTTTAGAAATTTTTCTGCCCTTTTCATTTTCTTTTATCAAGAGACAGCAGATAATTTAATATATATATATAAACAAATATATCTATTATTTCTTAATTTCTTTTCAACCACTAAGAAGATAATTCAAAATTATCTAAACATATATATATATATATATATTTATATATGTATAGGGTATATGTAAAGTTTTTATCTTAAAAAAAAATAAGAAAAGAGAAAGAATATTTTATTTCTTATTTTTTGTGATTATTTTTTAAATTACATATATTTGTATCTATTTACATATATATGTTATTATATATAAATTTAAAAACATTTAAACAGTTTAAATTTATATATATTTTTACGCTACATAATTACAAATTTAATTTAATTTTTAATTAATTAAGTTGTAAACAAAAAATGAGAAAACAGAAAAAAATTAAGAAAAAAAAAACATTTGTTGTCTTCCACCAACTTTCCCAAATTGTTTGAGTGTAATTTATGTTGAGTTTTATTTAGTTATATAGTTATATATAGTAACTTACACACACACACACACACACACATACACACATATTCACATAGGTAAAGCAAGTTAAAACAAATATCTCACACCCCAAAACACACACACACACATATATATTGTTGTATACAAATAGCTAAAAAGTTATTCAGATGTGACTCTTCAGGTGCCATACATAAAGCAGAACAATAGTCAGGACTCTTTACTACTATATACACAATTAAACTTAAAATGATAAAACACTCTCTTAACTAACAACTGTGTGGATATAAAAAAAAAAAACAAACAAAACAGACAAACAAACAGAAAAACAACAAGCAATAAACAATAATTAATTTAGTTTTTTATTCAATTTTCCAATGTACCGTCAAAGCATTTATAATTGTTATTTTAACAGAAAAAACAAACAAAAATAGCTATATATATATATACTATATATATATATATATATATATATATATATATATATGTTTCCTATAACAAAAAAACAATCAACAGAAGAAGTAGAAGAATCAGAAGAAAGAAAAAAGCAGATACAAAATGAAATTAATTTAATTATAATTATAATAATGTTTAATTAGCGTTTGTCGCGTTTTCCCCTACTTGACAAATAATTTAAACTCATTATTTAAATTGTATAATTATTACTTTTATTATTATTATTATTATTATTATTATTATTATTATTATGATTATTATTATGATTATTATTATAACTATTATTATCATAATTATTATGATTATATAATAAAAAATTTGTATGTATGTAGATTTTTAATGTTAAGTTTCAAGTTTCGAAATCAAAAATGGATTTTTTTATTATTTTTAAATGTTTTTTGTTTTAGTTTTTAAAATTATGTTTGCAACAATTATTTAAACATTTTTAATAAAAAAAAAAGAAATCAATCAGCCAATAATAATATGCATCTCTGACTCTATATATATATATCTTTATTTATATATATATATATATATGTATATATTCTTTCATATTTGTTTTTAATTTAAAATATTTATGGAATTATTATTTGAGTTATTTCAATATGGAGTAAAGTATTTTAAATCTTAGATACATTTTTTGGCATTAACACTACACTATACACTATACTGCATAACATATTTTTCGGCTTGGGCAAGGCGTCTGATTTTTGTGATAGGCTCAAAAAAAAAAAAGAAAAACTCAAAAAAATCCCAACTTTTCGGCCAACCAGGAATGGGTTAATTAAAAATTTGTAAATAGAAAAACGATAACTTTATCTCTTTGGCGAAACAAATTTAAAAACAAAAAAAAAAATACGTGCAAAAGTTTTATAAAAAAAAAAAAATTAAAAATTTGTTTTGGCATTGTAAAAAATTTTATGAAAAATTCTAGTCAAAATTTTAACAAAAAAAAAAAAGAAAACAAAAAAAACTCTTTTTAGGCACATTGAGAAAATCAAAGAACAAAAAAATTGCATGTTTTGGCGCACAGGCAACAACAACAACAACAAATGAGAACAACAACAAAGTTATATATCCGATATCCAATATGGAGGCTTTTATTGGAATTAGATCAGAGATTCCCGAACATACAGCATGATTTGCTATAAGTAAAATAAATAACAAAATTAACACTAAGCTATATACTTTTAGGCCTTTTTAGACAAAATTTTTAACCATTTTTTTTGGCTTTAAATAAAAAACAAAAAACAAACAAACGAAAAAAAAAACAAAAAATTATAAAAAAAAAAAACGAAAAACTAAATTTAAAAACGAAAAACGTTAACGAAAAATGAAAAATGAGAAATTTAAGTAACAAAACACCTTTTGGCTTTAAATCAAAATTATGTTTAAACAATATAAAAATTTAGTTAACTAAAGTGAAAATCTACTATAAATATTTATATCAATTATAGCAAATTATGCTATAATTCCAATAAAAGCAAAATTTAGACTGAATGTCGCTGTGATAAATGCAAAAAACAAAAAAAAAAAAACAAATTAAAAAAACAAAACAAACAAAAACTTAAAAGAATATTACAACAAATAAAATCGAATACATAAAACTTTTGTAAATTTTTAGGCATTTAAACAAAATTTAACACCTACACTTAATCATAAAAAAACATAAATTTAGGCGCTAAAATTGATAAGGATTGTAAGCTTAAAGGACTAATCAAAATTCTACAAAAAAAAAAACTTAAAAAAACGCTCCAAATTTTATAAGCAGTAAAAATAAATCAACAACAAAAAACTGCCAATTTTGAGTTTATAATTTTTGAAATTTTTAGTTTTCTGCATTGATTTTTGTATTATAAAATTTTCATTTATTTTCTTCGTATGATTTTTAATTTTTTATATTTTTTTTGCAACTACGTAAATAAAAATCATTATGAAGAAAATAAATGAAAATTTTATAATACAAAAATCAATGCAGAAAACTAAAAATTTCAAAAATTATAAACTCAAAATTGGCAGTTTTTTTTTGTTGATTTTTTTTACTGCTTATAAAATTTGGAGCGTTTTTTTAAGTTTTTTTTTTTGTAGAATTTTGATTAGTCCTTTAAGCTTACAATCCTTATCAATTTTAGCGCCTAAATTTATGTTTTTTTATGATTAAGTGTAGGTGTTAAATTTTGTTTAAATGCCTAAAAATTTACAAAAGTTTTATGTATTCGATTTTATTTGTTGTAATATTCTTTTAAGTTTTTGTTTGTTTTGTTTTTTTAATTTGTTTTTTTTTTTTTGTTTTTTGCATTTATCACAGCGACATTCAGTCTAAATTTTGCTTTTATTGGAATTATAGCATAATTTGCTATAATTGATATAAATATTTATAGTAGATTTTCACTTTAGTTAACTAAATTTTTATATTGTTTAAACATAATTTTGATTTAAAGCCAAAAGGTGTTTTGTTACTTAAATTTCTCATTTTTCATTTTTCGTTAACGTTTTTCGTTTTTAAATTTAGTTTTTCGTTTTTTTTTTTTATAATTTTTTGTTTTTTTTTTCGTTTGTTTGTTTTTTGTTTTTTATTTAAAGCCAAAAAAAATGGTTAAAAATTTTGTCTAAAAAGGCCTAAAAGTATATAGCTTAGTGTTAATTTTGTTATTTATTTTACTTATAGCAAATCATGCTGTATGTTCGGGAATCTCTGATCTAATTCCAATAAAAGCCTCCATATTGGATATCGGATAATTGTTGTTCTCATTCGTTGTTGTTGTTGTTGCCTGTGCGCCAAAAAAATTGCATGTTTTGGCGCACAGGCAACAACAACAACAACAAATGAGAACAACAACAAAGTTATATATCCGATATCCAATATGGAGGCTTTTATTGGAATTAGATCAGAGATTCCCGAACATACAGCATGATTTGCTATAAGCAAAATAAATAACAAAATTAACACTAAGCTATATACTTTTAGGCCTTTTTAGACAAAATTTTTAACCATTTTTTTTGGCTTTAAATAAAAAACAAAAAACAAACAAACGAAAAAAAAAACAAAAAATTATAAAAAAAAAAAACGAAAAACTAAATTTAAAAACGAAAAACGTTAACGAAAAATGAAAAATGAGAAATTTAAGTAACAAAACACCTTTTGGCTTTAAATCAAAATTATGTTTAAACAATATAAAAATTTAGTTAACTAAAGTGAAAATCTACTATAAATATTTATATCAATTATAGCAAATTATGCTATAATTCCAATAAAAGCAAAATTTAGACTGAATGTCGCTGTGATAAATGCAAAAAACAAAAAAAAAAAAACAAATTAAAAAAACAAAACAAACAAAAACTTAAAAGAATATTACAACAAATAAAA
>JBAMBS010001920.1:0-31340 GCA_037044455.1 Zygothrica quintamaculata
GCCCGGGGGGCTTAGTAGTGCGCGAAAAATAAGAGCTAGAGCCACGAAATTTGGAATCTAGATTCGTCATGTTCATTGTATGGCTATACGAGTTTGTTTTAGATTTTCGAATTTCCTGCCCTGACCACCGCAGTTCGAAAAAATCAATTATAAGGCACAATTTTTAACCGATCAAATTTTTTTCGCACACATATTAATTAGACTTTCCTGATCGACGTTGTGAATTTGGTTTTTTTATTTCAATATATATTTTTATTTCAATATATATTTTAATTAGGCATACGAGGTAGCATGAAACCTCTTTGTAACCTAGGCAGTCTATTCATTCAGCCTAAAATGGGCGCGCCTGTTAAGTTATATTTACATATTAACATATTTACATATATACATGTGAACAACTTAAACTAAATTCACAATAATTTTTAACTACTTACACTATAAGGGATTAAGCTACAGAGGTCTTATCCTTGGGGCACGGGATAAAAGGCCTCTAGCAAGTCTTCGATTTAGTCTTCTCGGCGAAGTTCATCTGTTTAGATCTTTGGCTAAACGGTTTTTATGGTTTCTTAGCCTCTCGTTATATCGGCTAGCGTGTAGGTTGATCTCGTCGAACACAGAAGTTAGGTGTAGGTCTCTGTGTAGCGTCGAATTCCTCATGTACCAGTCACACCCGGTGACAGCTCTGCATACACGGTTTTGCTCGATTTGAATACGCTTGATTTGGCTGTCACAGGCTAATCCCCATATTTGGCAAGCGTAACGCCAGATCGGTGAAATGACCATTTTATGTATTAGGATCTTGTTGCTTAGTGCCAGTTTGCTAGTGGAGCACAGCAGCCAGGAGTGCTTTTTTGCCGCAGCACGCAGTCTACCTTTGAGTTCGCTGATGTGTTTCACGAACGTAAGCCGCCGGTCCAAAGTAACTCCAAGATATTTGGTCGAAACCGTCCGTAGCAGGAAACCTCTTTGTAACCTAGGCAGTCTATTCATTCAGCCCAAAATGGGCGCGCCTGTTAAGTTATATTTACATATTAACATATTTACATATATACATATAAACAACTTAAACTAAATTCACAATAATTTTTAACTACTTACACTATTAGGGATTAAGCTACAGAGGTCTAATCCTTGGGGCACGGGATAAAAGGTCTCTAGCAAGTCTTCGATTTAATCTTCTCGGCGAAGTTCCTCTGTTTAGATCTTTGGCTAAACGGTTTGTATGGTTTCTTAGCCTCTCGTTATATCGGCTAGCGTGTAGGTTGATCTCGTCGAACACAGAAGTTAGGTGTAGGTCTCTGTGTAGCGTCGAATTCCTCATGTACCAGTCACACCCGGTGACAGCTCTGCATACACGGTTTTGCTCGATTTGAATACGCTTGATTTGGCTGTCACAGGCTAATCCCCATATTTGGCAAGCGTAACGCCAGATCGGTGAAATGACCATTTTATGTATTAGGATCTTGTTGCTTAGTGCCAGTTTGCTAGTGGAGCACAGCAGCAAGGAGTGCTTTTTTGCCGCAGCACGCAGTCTACCTTTGTGTTCGCTGATGTGTTTCACGAACGTAAGCCGCTGGTCCAAAGTAGCTCCAAGATATTTGGTCGAAACCGTCTGGTGGACGTTAGCTCCTTCAATAGAGATAGAAGACGGAGTGTTGCGGCGCAGGGTAAAGCAAACGTTGGTCGACTTGTCGCTGTTGATGCCAATATTCCATCTTCTAGCCCATAATGCAAATTTGGTGGCATAGTCTTGCAGCTTATTGGTGGCTTCTTCTGCTGATGATGACCTGGCAATAACACAGACGTCGTCCGCAAATGTTGCCAGCATTGAAGTCTGCTCCAAGCATTCATCAGGTTTCGGCATATCGAGCGTGTATAAACTGTAGAGCAAGGGGCCCAAGACGCTTCCCTGGGGTACTCCAGCTGCCACATGGTACTTACTAGACACTGCCGAGTGGTAGCGTACAGAAAATTTTCTTCCCTTGAGGTATGATTTTAATATCCCAAAGAAATGCGCTGGCAAATTGTCCTTGATTTTGGCTAACAGTCCTTGGTGCTATACTCTATCAAATGCCTGCTTAACGTCCAGAAACAGGGCATTGCAGAACTGCTTTTGGTCAAATGCGACGACAATCTGATCAACCACCCTATGTAACTGCTCGACGGTGCTGTGACCTGTCCTGAATCCGAACTGATGGTCGGGGATCAGTTCCCGAGATTCAACAATCCCAATAATCCTGGCGGCAATCAGTCTCTCAAACACCTTCGAGATCGAAGGGAGGAGACTGATTGGCCGGTAGGAAGCAGGGTCCTTTTCCGGCTTGCCAGGCTTATGGATCATCGAGCTTAATCCAAGCTTCCATTGGGAGGGGAAGCATTGCAACCTCACAATAGCGTTAAAGATTAACGCCATATAGAGGATTGCGTGTCTTGGGAGGGCATTCAGGGTGGAATTGCATATGCCATCATGCCCCGGAGCTCTTTTGCTATTTTGCCTCCTGATGACAATAGCAATTTCGTCTGCCGTAGTTGGGCTAATAGGCAGGTCCATTTGAAGCGCTTGAGAAAGCCTGTCCTCTGTCTCTATCACTTGCTGCGGGTTGGCTAGGTCTAGCGGTTGAAAGCGCTCAGCCAGGTGTTTGGCAAATACCTCCGCTTGCTCCAGATCTGAACGACACCAAATACCATAAACAACCAAGGGTGCTTTTCTCGAACACCTTCTTTTAATGCTTCGTGTTGCCTTCCAAAGCGAGAAGGAGGTATCTCTGTCGGTGTCAGTTGAAGCTAACCTAGCGTCAAACTACGCAGCTTGTGGCACACCAGCGCACGACGTAGTTCTTCTGCGGCTCTGTTCCATGCCGTTTTATCTAAAGGGTGACGAGTCTTCATCCATCTGGAGCGCAGTCGCCTCTTCTTCACAATGAGCTGCATGATGTCAGACGTCACTGGTATTCCAGAAGCAGCAGGCATAAAAGGTGAATTGGGTGTGGCTGCTGTAGCTGCAGACCGGACCTTGTGTGCAAAAAGATCGATGGCATCCTCGATATCTTCTCCCGAGCTTATCTCATATGTTGAGATGCAGAGAGCGTTCGAGCTCATTATGGAATGCAGCTAAATTTGTTCGCCTAGTCAACATCCGCTCAGTTCTTGGATATGAAGTAGCAGCTGTATCCAGAGTTATTATTAGTGGGACATGATCAGACGAAAGCTCAGCAACTGCCCGTATGTCTACGTGGAAGGTGCGCGCAATGGCCAATTACGTGCAGAACTGTGTGTATGTATGAGTATGTGTGTGTATGGCTGTATATGTTGGCAAAGGGGCTCTCGTAGTCGGGTATACTCGACACAGATTTCTTACTTGTTAGTCCCTTTGCCTTTTTGTAAAAACGAAACAAAGCGGAGCTATTGGAAATGTGCAAAATTGAAAAGTATATAACACATAGAAATAATCATCGGAGACCCCATAAAGTATATATATATTCTTAATCAGGACGACAAGACGAGTTGATCTAGCCATGTCCGTCTGTCCGTCTGTCCGTCTGTCCGTCCGTCTGTATGAACGCCTGTTTCTCAGAGACTATAAGAGCTAAAGCAACCAAATTCTAAACTTAGATTTGTTATTTTTGTACGCTATAGAAGATTCTTTTAGATTTTTGAATTTCCTCCCCTGACCACCACAATTCGTAAAAAACTATTATTAAGCACAATTTTCAACTGTTTAGATTTCTTTTTGACACATATAATAATTAGACCATTCTTGATCTATGTTTTGAACATGGGTAAAATTAATCAAAAACCTCGAAAATTATTTATTTATTTAATTATTTATTGTCCACTATTAGCAGTCGACCAAAAATTGAAATACAAATTTAATTACAAAATAATATAAAATTAAAGTAAAAATTAAATGAAAATTTAAATTTAAAATTTAGATTTAAACTGGGAGTATTGAAAATTAAATGGAAACTGATCCAACATTTGTTGCAAGAATTGCGAAAACCCAGGAAAACCCAATTAGATCAACAGTAAAAGTGTTAGGAATTGTTGGTTAAAAAGTTAAGAATTAGATTTTTGTTAGTTTCTAAGGTAATTCTGCGCTGATGACACTGTAAAGTTTGTTATAGTCAGCGCAGAGTACCCTGAAAGGTTCATGCAGTGAGTAATTAGTACTACACATGTTAAGGGATATTGGATAATAGTTTCGCGAAAATTTAAAAGGAAAACGAATGTTAATATTACTTGGTAAAATACTGGAATCTAGCAAACCTAAAAGTAATTTGTGAAGGAACATAGCTCCAAGCATAGTACGACGATTAGTAAGGGATGGAAGGTTAATAAGCAAAAGTCTACTTGCGTACGAAGGAAGATCCGTACCAGGAGCCCAGTTAAAAGCCCGAAGAGCAAAAAGAAGAAACTTTTTCTTAACAGACTCAATTTTATCTTGATGTACTGATAATTGTGGGGACCATACACAAGATCCATATTCTAGGTTAGGTCGAATTTTAGTTATATATATTATATCAAATTCTTTGGACCATCTTTTCACGAATCCAAGAGTTTGAGTAGACTTATTTACAGTGAGAGCAACATGGGCATTAAAATTTAACTTATGTTCAAGTAAAATTCTTAAGTCCATGACATTCTCTAATCTGTCAAGTGTATACTGACCGAGATAGTAATTAAATATAAGAGGTGATCCTCTATAAAATGACATAGATTTACATTTAGAAGAATTAAGATGTAATAAATTATATTTCAATAGTCATCGTCTAACACTTGCCTAGTGCAGACGTCTTTTAATCAAAGCGGCAATCAGCTCTCGTTTATATTCGTGTTCGCACACTTGTAACAGTTTGTTTGGTTTATTTGAGAAGTACTGTCTAATTTTTCTCTTCGGTGCAAGTGCGGTCTTCATTACTCGATTCATGCCCGATGGGCAAGAGACAATGAGTGACAATCGGTTTGCTCTGCGTGCCGATGCAAGCCCTCATAAAAAACTAAAAACTTTCCACAAGTCCATTGTATCGTTTCCTGGTCTCCCAGTGATCCAACTACCTAATCCCAAATTAATTATTCTCGCCGCAACAGACAACACAAATTCGGATCTCAAGGAGTAACCACCGTCTACAAATTCACTAAAACCATCGACGGACTATCCAAGCCTTCCGGTGTTATCTTAATTACTTTTAACCACTTCCATCTACCGGACTCCCTAGATATCTCCTGGCTAAAGGTCAATTTTAGGCCTTACACGCCCAACCCAATGCGTTACAAAAATTGCCAATTGTTTGGTCACACCAATAAACGTTGCACCAGACAGGCAATGTGTACCAACTGCAATCTCCCAATTCATGATGGCGACTGCTCTAGACTGCAATGTGCCAATTGCGATGGAGACCATCCAGCTTCAAGCAACATATGCCCCAATTCTCAAAACAAAAGGATATCTTGAAAATTCAAGCGCAAGAAAAAATGCTCATTCAAGGAAGAAAAATCCATTCATGTCTGAACTAACAATTTACCAAAACTAACTGATGCCCGTTCCTACGCCCAAGCTTTAGGTGACTCAAATCAAAATTTTACTCAAAAAACAACAACTACCAAAACCAACAGCAACTCCGTAACCAATGGTACCAAATCTCCTGCCCACAAAGTGGATATAACCAGATCTAAAAAATCAATTGTCAGCAATCAACCAACTTCACCAAAAAAAACCAGTTCTGTCCTGCCTTCAGCGGACAGCGAATACAATACACAAAATAATACAAAAACCACTCAAGCACTACACTCTATTAACACAAACAATAACAATAACAATAGTAACAACTCATTAACACAATCACTCACTCCACCAAAATCTAATTCATCTTTTTTTACTCACAACAACCTTACTTTGTCTGATTTTGACGTCAGCGAAGAAGAAGACTCAAAATAGGGATCGCAATTAATACATTCGGCGTGCCCCTCATGACGTATGCCCATGCCAGTGCATTTTTTTCGTTGCATCGGCGTTAGTCATGAGTGGTTCGGTCTCTTCTATTTAATTACTCATACCTGCAACATTTCTATAAATACTCTTTCCTTATCTTTTTTTTGTTTTTAAGAAACTCACCTTAAACACAACCATAGTGCTATTATTTCAAACAAATATGTTTATTACTTCCACAACCTTCCCCATATAATTTCCAACAAACAGACATTCCTCACTCTACAATCCAAACAACTTCCACTATTTCAATACTTACGATGGAAATTAATATCGGCTTGAAAATCACAGTTGTTAACGTATATATACCACCAGACCAATCTATATCAGCCCCAGATCTTTCTAATATCTTTTCCAATCTCAGTTCCCCATCTATCATCGTTGGTGACTTTAACGCTTGGAGGCCTCTATGGGGTTTACCAAAATCCAACAATAGGGGCAAACTTTTAGAAAATATCTTGATTCCCCTCAACTCTGCTGCCTGAACGATGGAAAACGTACCCACTTCTCTACTCACTGCTCACTCACACATGTTGACTTATCCTTTTGCTCATCCAACCTTGTCCCATTTTCTACATCTACGCACCATTACCCTCTGTACGGCAGCGACCACTGTGCACTTGCAGCAGTTAAGGGAAAATCTCCTGGTTTGGATAAAATATCTTATGACATGATAAAAAATTTACCAATAAATTTTAAACACCTCGTCTTACAATCATATAATAACATGCTAAAGCAAGGAACATTTTCCCAAAGCTGGAAATGCGCACTAATCATTCCCATCCCAAAACATGAACTAAAATCACTCAGAACCAACAAATATTCGCCCGATCTCATTACTCCCCTGTCTAGGTAAACTTTTCGAAAAAATAATTGCTAAACGTATTATGTGGTTTGCCACAAAAAAACGTTTCCACAGCAAACATCAATTCGATTTTAAGCAAAATCACAGCACCCTAGACGCTTTACTTTTATCTGACCCTGTCACAACTACAGCCCTCTCTACCCGTAACCACATATCAGCCCTCAGCCTGGACTTTGAAAAGGCTTTTGACCGTGTTGGCATCCACGTTGTTCTCAAACAACTTACCATCATGAAAATAGGTCCAAATATTTTCTATATTATTATATAATTTTAACCAATAGGTAAATAATAGTCCGATACCTGGGCTCCCACTCCTCATCCCTCCCGTTAGCTAATGATATTCCACAAGGCTCCCCTTTATCAGTCACTATTTTTACCCTTGCAATCAATGATCATAGGTATAATTTTAAAGAAACAATGTAAATATTTAAGACTAAGTCTAGCTGTCATATTAAACATAATCAAATACCTTACAACTCAATAAGCTTTCACCCACAGTAACATGACGATTAACTTTACGAAGGCCCTTATCGCTTTAAAAATTAACTACGCATTACCCATCTACGGTCTAATATCGTAATCAAATTTAAAAATAATTGCTCCATCCTACCACACAGCAGCAAAACGCTGTATCAGCGCCTGGTGGCCATACCGGCCAACGAGCTAAAACACTCGTACGACATGCTTATGGATCGTGCAAAACGCTGTTTTGAAGCAGAAGAAAACTATTTTGAATAAAATGAATTGATTTTGCCGAAAAAACCCTTTGTTGTTTTTTTAGCCCCTTTGCCTTTTTGTAAAAAAGAAGCAAAGCGAAGCTAATGGAATTGTGCAAAATCCAAAAGTATGTAACACATAGAAATAATCATCCGAGACCCCATAAAGTATATATATTCTTAATCCCGACGACAAGACAAGTCGATCTAGCCCTGTCTGTCCGTCTGAACGCCTGTTTCTCAGAGACTATAAGAGCTCGAGCAACCAAATTTTTAACCTAAATTTGTTATGACAAAAGGGCTAAAAAACAAAAAAAATCAGAGTTGAACATAATCAAACATATTACTTACACACACACACGCACTGTATTTCGTGAGCATCCTACAGAATGCCATCATAGCGTGCCATAGCTTGTCGTAAAAGGCGACTAAATGGATAGGGTAATACATATTCCTACAGCCAGAATAATGTGTGCAACCTATGCCGGCAAGGATGGTGGCCCAGATTCAAAATATTCAAATCCTTAAAGATGGGCTCGGACAATAAGCGAACGTCTGTTCTATCTTGTTTTACCTGCGTACTCCGGACTTCTGCCCAAGCGGACCTACTTAGGTTTTCGCAACTTGTGGGAAAAAATCAGAAATCCAATATAATACAAATAACAAGAAGGAAAGCTGTAGTCGAGTGTATCTGGCTACCAACACCCATTTGCCTACATTCACACATATACAGAGTTTTGTACAAACTGTAAGCTGCTGCGTGCGAATTTTTTTTCCGAACAAATACAGCTATACACACACTAACTGACACATACACACAGTACTGCACGTACTTTAAGTCATTGCGCGCGCCTTTTAGCTCCCGCGCTCAATTGCGCGATGCTTTAATGTTGTAAAACTTCCATGTTTATTGATCAAAGTTAACGAAATTCACAATGCTGATCAAGAATGGTCTAATTATGATGTGTGCCAAAAAGAATTCAAAAGGTTAAAAATTATTCTTAGTAATCGTTTTTAGCCCCTTTGCCTTTTTCTAAACACATAGAAAGAATCATCGGAGACCCCATAAAGTATATATATTCCTAATCAGGACGACAAGACGAGTTGATCTAGCCATGTCCGTCTATCCGTCTATCCGTCTGTCCGTCCGTCCGTCAGTCTGTATGAACGCCTGTTTCTTAGAGACTATAGGAGCTAGAGCAACCAAATTTTAAACCTATATTCGTTGTTTTCGTACGCTATACGAGTTTGCTTTTGATTTTTGAATTTCCTTCCGTGACCCCTGCGATTAGAAAAAAAAGATTATTAGGCACAATTTTCAACCGATCGAATTTCTTTTTGGCACACATCATAACTAGACCTTTATTAATCTTAATCTATGCTGTAAGTCTGGGTAAGATTAATCAAAAAACTCGAAGGTTGTACATCATTAAAAGTGTAGTAATGGAGCCCGGGGGGGTGAGTGGTGCTCGGAAAATAAGAACTAGAGCAAACAAATTTGTAATCTAGATTCTTAATGTTCGTACGCTTTACATGTTTGTTTCAGATTTCCGAATTTCCTCCCCTGACCAACTCAATTCGAAAGATTCGATTATAAGGCACAATTTTCAACTATTCAAATTTCTTTTTGGCACATAAATTATCTAAACATTAAACAATAAACATGGAAGTTACAGAGCATTAAGTATCGCGCAATAGAGCGCGGGGGCTAAAGACTTAAAGTACGTGCAGAACTGTGTGTATGGCTGTGTATTTTGGCAAAGAGGCTCTCGTAGTCGGGTACACTCGACTACATACATCTTACTTGTTTTTTTTCTCAAATTGCGGCGGTCAGGGGAAGAAATTACAAAATTTTAAAACTCGTGTAGCGTATGTAATTATCGAATCCCAATTCCAAATTTTGTTGCTCTAGCTCTTTTTTGCACTCACCAATTAACCCCCCGCGCTCCAATACACCACTTTTGATGATGTATAACTTTCGAGTTTTTTTTTATCAATCTTACCCAGATTCACAACATGGATCAAGAATGGTCTAATGATGTGTGCCAAAAAGAAATTCAATCGGTTGAAAATTGTGCTTAATAATCGTTTTTTCGAATTGCGGCGGTCCGGGGAGGGAATTCAAAAATCTAATATAAACTCGTATAGTGTACGAAAATAACAAATCTAGGCTTAAAATTTGGTTACTCAAGCTCTTATAGTCTCTGAGAAACAGGCGTTCATACGGACGGACAGACGGACGGACGGACGGACGGACGGATAGACAGACGGACAGGGCTAGATCGACTCGTCTTGTCGTCCTGATTAAGAATATATATACTTTATGGGGTCTCCGATGATTATTTCTATGTGTTACATACTTTTGGATTTTGCTCATTTCCATTATATCCGCTTTGCTCTTTTTTATGGTAAATGGGCTAAACATGGTGAACTAGATTCTAGAGTCATTGAATGTCCAAATCTGCTGGTTCTAAAGGAAGGAGTACTGCTATGACGATCAAAATTTTGCGGACTGCTTACACCAAGCAACCCGCAAAAGGTACACAGCTGAGGATATGGCCAACCACCTTATCTATGGGTTAATAAATGCTTGCGATGCTTCTATGTCGAGACGTTAACTAATCAGGAATGTAACACCCTTTTACTAGTAGAACGAGTAGCTTAACAAATTAAGGAAATCTTGCTTTAGGGTAAAAGAAAACTTCTGAGGACTAGGGAGCGTCCAGATGTCGAGATTAATCTACCTGTTTTCCGATTGGCCAATAGGGCCTTAAACATAGCATCAAGAAGAGCAAAGGCCATTGCTTCCGTCAAAAATGTAGAGATACAAATCTCAAGTCCAGACATCCTAATCAACAATATTACGACCCTCTTTCCGTTTCATATTATTACTGTGATTTATTATATTATTATTTTGTGGCCTTAACATCCCCATGGGGGTAGAGCGTGATGCAAAATCTCCCTCCACGAGTTCCTGTTCTGTGCGCGTGTTCAGCAGTTGGTAATACCAATAGCCGCCAGGACTTCCGTCACTTCGTCTTGTCACCGTAGACGGGGTCATCCCCTTCTACGTTTTCTACCAACTACCGCATCAAATACCTTACGAGATGGAGCTGGTTCATCCATATGTGTGACATGACCCAGCCAGCGAAGTCTCATAATGTGAATTTCCTGGACCACAATGGCCCAGTAGAGCTCACACAGCTCGTCGTGCAATCAAATACGATTGCTTGGCCAAAGATCTTTCGGATGATTTATCTCTCAAACACTCCAAGGGAAGCTGCGTCCATTTATGTTACTGTCCAGGCTTCTGCTCCATATAAAAGCACTGGAATGATGAGAGAGGATGAGAGTCTTGTAAAGTGTTTTTGTCCGGCGAGAGAGAGCTCTACTGTTGAACTGCCTACTGAGCCAATAGTAGCACCTGCTGGCAGCTGTAATCCTCCTTTTGATCTGCACACTAACATTATTATCGCCAGTCATGGTGGAGCAGAAGTATATAAATTCATTCAAGGCATAAAAGCTATAACTCCCTGCCACCATAACTAGGAAGTATATTGAGTTCATGACCGTACAGGTAGGGGGACCTAGGCAGTCTGTCCGGTCAGTCTGAGCGCAGATTAACATATTGAACACATTCGCTCCAGCTGGATCGCTCAATTACCCCAATACTTCCTGACGAAGTCATGGTTATTGTGAGTTATCTTCCCAGAAATAAGCTCTCTGAGCTGGATAACTTTGGCACCAATACACTTAGCGCTCTACATATTCACGCATTTGTTTTCACATTGTTATTTTTTAACGCTATTTTGAGATTACAGGTTTTTGCTAAGAAGTGAAAGCTGGCCAAAATCTTAATGATTCATAAGCCGCGCACACCTACTGGGCAATATCAAGGAAAATTTAAATATATTTACTTTTTGAATTTGAATCTACCACTCTATTATTATCGAACATAATTATAACAAGTATGAAATCTGTAGTCAAGTGTACCCCACTACGAGAGCCCCTTGCCAATATGCACAAGCACACTTACATATACACAGAGTTGTACACATACTTAGCCGTTGCGTTCTCAGAGACTATAAGAGCAAGAGCAACCAAATTTTAAACTAAGATTTGCTATTTTCGTACGCTATACGAGTTTGTTTTTGATTTTTGAACTTCCTCCCGTGACCACCACAATTCGAAAAATTCGATTATTTAGCAAAATTTTTAACCAATTACATTTCTTTTTGGCACATATCATAAATACACCATTTTTGATCTGTGTTGTGAATCTGGGTAAGGTTGATCAAAATACTCGGAAGTTATACATCATCAAAAGTGATGTTACTGATTGTGTGGGGTGGGGGGGGCTAAGTGATTCGCGTAAAATAAGACCTAGAGAAACTAAATTTGGAATCAAGATTTGATATGTTCGTACGCTAAACGAGTTTGTTTTAGATTTTAGAATTTCCTCCACTGACCTCCGCATTTCGAAAAAATCGATTATTTATCACAATTTTCAACCGATTGAATTTCCTTTTCGCACACATAATAAGACCATTTCTCATCTACATTGTTAATTTCGTTAATATAGGATAAAAAAACACGGAAAATTGAACAACATTAAAGAACGCGCTATTGAGCGCGCGGGGCTAAGAGGCACGAGCTATAGCTAAAGTACGTGTACAACTGCGTGTATGGGTTTGTATGTAGACAAAGATATTTGAATAGTGGAAAATTGTGCCTTATAATCGAATTTTTCGAATTGCGGGGGTCAGGGGAGGAAATTCGGAAATCTGAAACAAACTCGTATAGCGTACGTGTTACATACTTTTGGATTTTGTATATTTCCAATAGCTCCGCTTTGCTCTTTTTTACAAAAAGGCAAAGGGGCTAAAGGGGTAATTAAGCTCAATTTTTAACCGCTTGGATTTCTTTTTGTCAAACATTATATCTAGACCATTCTTGATTTATGTTGTAAATCTGGGTGGGATAGATCGAAAAACTCATTAGAAGTGATATTATTAGGCCCGGAGGCTTTAGTACTGCGCGGATAATAAGAGCTATAGCATCGAAATTTGGAATCTAGATTCGTTATGTTCGTACGCTATACGAGTTTGTTTTAGATTTTCGAATTTCCTCCCCTGACCATTGCAATTCGAAAATATCGATTATAAGGCACAATTTTCAACCGATCAAATTATTTTTTTGTCACTCATATTAAATAAACCATTTGTAATCTACGTTGTTTTAATTTCGTTAAGATTGAACAATAAACACGGAAGTTATACAACATTAAGTATCGCGCTATAGAACATGGGGCTGAGAGGCGCGTGCAATGCCTAAGTACGTGCAAAACTGTGTGTACGTATGAGTATGTGTGTGTATAGCTGGAAAATCTAAATCAACTTGTATAGCGTACGAAAATATTGAATCTAGGTTTAAATTTTGGTTGCTCTAGCTTTTGTAGTCTCTGAGAAACGGACGGACGGACGGATGGACAGTCGGACGGACGGACGGGCAGACAGACGGACAGGGCTAGATCGACTCATCTTGTCGTCCTGATTCAGAATATATATACTTTATGGGGTATCCGATGATTATTTCTACCTGTTACAAACTTTTTGATTTTGCACATTTTCAATAGCTCCGATTTGCTTCTTTTTTACAAGAAGGCAAAGGGGCTAAAAATTTGGTTGCTCTAGCTCTTATTTTGAGCGCACCACTTAACCCCTGCGGGCTCCATAGCACCACTTTAAATGAAGTTTAACTTCCGAGTTTTTTGATTAATCTTACCCAGATTTACAATATAGATTAAGAATAGTTTAGTTATGATGCGTGTCAAAAAGAAATTCGATCGGTTGTAAATTGTGCTTAGTAATCGTTTTTGCGATTTGCGTTGGTCAGTGGAGGAAATTCCAAAATCAAAAACAATCTCGTATACAGTACAAAAATAACAAATCTAGGCTTAAAATTTGGTTGCTCTAGCTCTTATAGTCTCTGAGAAATAGGCGTTCATACAGACGGACGGACGGACAGACGGACATGGCTTGATCAACTCGTCTTATCGTGCTGATTAAGAATATATAGGTAAGCTACAGCAACATTTTTATCGATATTAGTCAAGTACCGCAACATTATTGTCGATATTAGTTAAGTACTGCAACATTGTTGTTGATATCTGAAACCATTGGTGCAATACTTTAGCTGACAACTGAGTTGGTATGCTAAACAAATTATCCCATAAACATCCGACACACGATTGTAGTTCAAAAGAGTTCAATAGCTCAAATATCCGCCCACGCTATCAATTCAAGAGGTAAATAAATAAAGAAAATAAACTGTCAAATAATCATAAACGACCACCAACGTCAGCGTCGCTGCCACCAAATCATAAATAGTTAAGAATGCATTGTAAAATAAGAACCTCAAATCAAGAACATCTTCAACTTAAAAAATTTTAAAAAGTTTATTGGCGCCCGAGCAGGGACCCTTCGGAAGTAACTCGACTAAGTTCGACCTGTTTAAAACGAAAAGTGTTTTAATATATTCCGTTGGCCAACAATATCCCTGGCAGGACTCTTCCATAAAGGAACCAAGGACCACATAAGCGGACCACAAGTCCTATACACGTCGCAGGACACCTACCGAAAAGTGCTCGTCATAGGATCCCAAGTGGGGTAAAAAGCGACCTAACAAGGACAACATCCGGTCGGCCGAGAAGGGTGAACGCATCACAAAGGAACACGAACCAAAAGGAGAATATGTAAGATAGAAATAAATGAATCAAATATAAAAAAAAGTAAACTTATAACTAAAAGAAACCACTGTTAAAAATTTGGTTGCTCTAGCTCTTATAGTCTCTAAGAAACAGGCGTTCATACAGACGGATGGACGGACGGAGAGACGGACAGACAGACAGACGGAGTGGGCTAGATCGATTCAGCTTGTCGTCCTGATCAATAATATATATACTTTATGGGGTATCCGATGTTTATTTCTATGTGTTACATACTTTTCGATTTTACACATTTCCAATAGCTACGCTTATTAATAGAATATTTACAACGGAAGATATAATGGGACAAATACAAAACATTTATCCACATCACTTTAGATCTATTAAAGTCAGATTCACTCAAAGACAAGTAAAAGATTTAACAGTAGAAACAGATCAGGAGGAAATAATTTTAAAAATCCATAATAGAGCATATAGAAATGCAGAAGAAAACAAAATTTAACTCTCAGAAAATTACTATTTGCCAAAAATGAAAAAGATAATAGAAATGTTAGTTAAACAATGTCAGGTGTGCAAAGAGGGCAAATACGATAGACACCCAGCTAATCCAGAAATTACTAAAACACCAATTCCAGAATATCCAGGACACATAATTCATATCGACATTTACTCAATCGAAAAAAAATTAATCCTGACAGCAATAGACAAATTTTCAAAATTAGCACAGGCACGAATCATAAAATCAAAATCGATAGAAGATAAAAAAAACCCCTACATGATATATTATTTTATTATGGAGTACCAAAATATGTCGTAATGGACAACGAAAAATCTTTTAATTCGGCAACAATCACCTTCATGATGAAGGATCAACACGTTAAAGTTTTTACAGCCTCTCCCTATAGAAGCAGTCGACGCTGCCATTCTACCCTCTCCAATATCATGAGATGCCTAAAAAGTAATCAAATACATCGGACATTTGAAGAGCTTTTAGACAGAGCTATTTACGAATACAATTACTCAATACACTCCGTGACAAATAAACGACTTTTAAAAGTATTCTTTGGTAGAAACGTAACCACTGACCCGAAACAGTACGAAAGAAGTAGACAAATAAGCAACTTACAAACTCACAACAAAAATAAAAACAAAATAAAGACATACTTACCAGGACAAGTAATATTAATATTAATATAATAAACAAGTTAAAAGTGTGGAGTCGAGTGTACCCGGCTACGAGAGCCCCTTTGCCCACATATACAGCCATACACACACGTATTCATACATACACTTAGATCAATAATTGTCAAATTATTACGTTTGCGAAAAATAAATTTGATCGGTTGAAAATTGTGCCTAATAATCGATTTTTTCGACTTGCGGGGGTCAGGGGAGGAAATTCGAAAATCTAAAACAAACTCGTATAGCGTACGAACATAACGAATCTAAATTCCAAATTTCGTTGCTCTAGCTCTTATTTTGCGGGCACTACTAATACCTCCCCGGGCCACATAACACCACTTTGAATAATGTATAACTTCCGAGTTCTTTGATCAATCCTACCTTGATTTACAACATAGGTCAAAAATTATATTATTATCCAAGCCCTCCGGTGGTATCCAATTGTTTAGTCACACCAATAAACGTTGCACCAGACCGGCAATGTGCGCCAACTGCAACCTCGCAATCCATGATGGCGACTGCTCAAGAGTGCAATGTGCCAATTGCGATGGAGACCATCCAGCTTCAAGCAACATATGCCCCCAATTCTTAAAACAAAAGGATATCTTGAAAATTCAAGCGCAAAAAAAATCCTCATGCAAGGAAAATCCATTTATGCCTGAACTAACAATTTACCAAAACTAACCGATGCCCGTTCCTACGCCCAAATTTTAGGTGACTCAAATCAAAATTTTACTCAAAAAACAACAACTACCAAAACCAACAGCAACTCCGTAACCAATGGTACCAAATCTCCTGCCCACAAAGTGGATATAACCAGATCTAAAAAATCAATTGTCAGCAATCAACCAACTTCACCAAAAAAAACCAGTTCTGTCCTGCCTTCAGCGGACAGCGAATACAATACACAAAATAATACAAAAACCACTCAATCACTACACTCTATTAACACAAACCATAACAATAACAACAGTAACAACTCATTAACACAATCACTCACTCCACCAAAATCTAACTCATCTTTTTTTACTCACAACAACCTTACTTTGTCTGATTTTGACGTCAGCGAAGAAGAAGACTCAAAATAGGGAACGCAATTAATACATTCGGCGTGCCCCTCATGACGTATGCCCATGCCAGTGCATTTTTTTCGTTGCATCGGCGTTAGTCATGAGTGGTTCGCTCTCTTCTACTTAATTACTCATACCTGCACTATTATATTAGCAACATTTCTATAAATACTCTTTCCTTTTCTTTTTAGCCCCTTTGCCTTTTTGTAAAAAAGAAGCAAAGCGGAGCTATTCTGAATCAGGACGACAAGACGAGTTGATCTAGCCCTGTCCGTCCGTCTGTCTGTCTGTACCGTCTATCCGTCTGACCGTCTGTCCGTCTGTATGAACGCCTATTTCTCACAGACTATAAGAGCTAGAGCAACCAAACTTGAAATCTAGATTCGTTATGTTCGGTTATACGAGTTTGTTTTTGATTTTTGATTTTCCTCCCCTGACCAACGCAATTCGAAAAAACAATTATTACGCACAATTTTCAACCGATCATATTTATTTTTGGCACACATCATAATTAAACCGTTCTTGATCGATGTTGTGAATCTGGGTAAGATTGATCGAAAATCTCGGAAGTTATACATCATAAATGTGGTGTTATGGGCCCGGGGGGTATAGTAGTGCGCGCAAAATAAGAGCTAGAGCAACGAAATTTGGAATCTAGATTCGTTATGTTCCTACAGCTATACGAGTCTATTTTAGATTTTCGAATTTCTTCCCCTGACCCCGCAATTTGCAAAAATCGATTATAAGGTTCAATTTTTACCCGATCAAAATTATTTTTCGCACACATATTAAGTAGACAATTCTTCATCTACGTTTTGAATGTCGTTAATATTGAACAACAAACACGGGTAGTTCTACAACATTAAATACCGCGCTATAGAGCGTGGGGGGCTACAAGGTGCGCGCAATGGCTAAGTACGTGCAGAGCTGTGTGTATAGCTGTATATGTAGGCAAAGGGGCTCTCGTAGTCGAGTACACTCGACTACAGACTTCTTACTTGTTTTTTTTTGTTTTTAAGGAACTCACCTTAAACACAACCATAGTGCTATTATTTCAAACAAATATGTTAATTACTTCCACAACCTTCCCCATATAATTTCTAACAAACAGGGCATCGCTCTCTTAATTTAAAAAGACATTCCTCACTCTACAATCCAAAGAACTTCCACTATCTCAATACTTACGATGGAAATTAATATCGGCTTCAAAATCACAGTTGTTAACATATATATATACCACCAGACCAATCTATATCAGCCCCAGATCTTTCTAATATCTTTTCCAATCTCAGGTCGCCATCTATCATCGTTGGTGACTTTAACGCTTGGAGGCCTCTATGGGGTTTACCAAAATCCAACAATAGGGGCAAACTTTTAGAAAATATCTTGATTCCTCTCAACTCTGCTGCCTGAACGATGGAAAACCTACCCACTTCTCCACTCACCGCTCACTCACACATGTTGACTTATCCTTTTGCTCATCCAACCTTGTTCCATTTTCTACATCTACCAGATGGGTAACCTCTGTACCGCAGCGACCACTGTGCACTTGCAACAGTTATGGGAAAATCTCCTGGTTTGGATAAAATATCTTATGACATGATAAAAAAATTTACCAATATATTTTAAACACCTCGTCTTACAATCATATAATAACATACTAAAGCAAGGAATATTTTCCCAAAGCTGATAAATGCGCACTAATCATTCCCATCCCAAAACATGAACTAAAATCACTCAGAACCAACAAATATTTCGCCCGATCTCATTACTCCCCTGTCTAGGCAAACTTTTCGAAAAAATAATTGCTAAACGTATTATGTGATTTGCCACAAAAGAACGTTTCCACAGCAAACATCAATTCGATTTTAAGCAAAATCACAGCACCCTAGACGCTTTACTTTTATCTGACCGTTTCACAACTACAGCCCTCTCTACCCGTAACCACATATCAGCCCTCAGCCTGGACTTTGAAAAGGCTTTTGACCGTATTGGCATCCATGTTGCTCGCAAACAACTTTCCATCATGAAAACAGGTCTAAATACTTTCAATATTATTAAATCTTTTGTAACCAACAGGAAAATAATAGTCCGATACCTGGGCTCCCACTCCTCATCCCTCCCGTTAGCTAATGATATTCCACAAGGCTCCCCTTTATCTGTCACTCTTTTTACCCTTGCAATCAATGATAATAAGTATACTTTTAAGGAACAATGTAATTATTTAAGACTAAGTCTAGCTGCCAGATTAAACATAATCAAATACCTTACAACTCAATAAGCTTTCACCCACAGTAAAATGATGATTAATGTTACGAAGGCCCTCATCGCTTCAAAAATTGACTACGCATTACCCATCTACGGTCTAATATCGTAATCAAATTTAAAAATAATTGCTCCATCCCACCACACAGCAGCAAAACGCTGTATCGGCGCCTTTTCTACATCGCCTAACAAAATTGTACTAGCAGAAACAGGCTTACCATCAATAGAAGACAGAGTCTTCAAAACAATGCTGCCTGTGCATCAACGCCAGACGTTCACCGAAAAAATTATTATCAATCCAGACAGCACTAAACTTAGCACAAAAACTCCATTTCAAACTACTCTCCGCCCAAAATAACCTGTCTCCTGCCTGGCTACTTGGCCGCAGCTCCTGCATTCTGGATCTAGCAAAGCTTCCAAAAAAATTCACAAGCTCACAACAATACCGATCTTTCTTCTCTCAAATTAGTAATGACCCTACACATCGCAACAAAATGTTCCTGTACACGGATGGATCCAAAACGGATGCCTACACATCTTTCTCAGTAGTTAAAGCTGACAATACAATAATTTCATTCGGAAGACTTATTGATCAATGCTCAATTTTCACTGTCGAAGCGTATGCTATCCTTCAGGCAGTTTAATATTCAGTGGCCAGTTCCCAACCACATGTTATATGCATCGATAGGTTCTCATCTATTTCATCAATCAACAGATTCAACAACACCAACCCTCAACTTCCAAAATCAGAGATATTTTAATTAACAACAAATAAGAAAGCTGTAGTCGAGTGTACCCGACTACGAAAGCCCCTTTGCCTACATATATAGCTATACATATACTCACACAAACACACAGTTTTGCACGTACTTAGCCATTGCGCGCGCCTTTTAGCCCCCCCCCTCCCCCACGCTCTATATCAAGGTACTTAATGTTTTATAACTTCCGTGTTTATTGTTCAATCTTAACGAAACTCGCAACGTAAATTAAAAACAATCTTTTTTATATGGGTGCCCAAACGGTGATCGCATGAAAATTGTGCCTTATAATCAATTTTTTTTGAATTGCGGAGGTCAGGGAAGCAAATTTGAAAATCTAAAACATACTTATATATCGTATAAAGATAACAAATCTACGTTCCGAATTTCGTTGCTCTAGCTCTTATTTGCGCGCACTACTAGACCCCCCGGGACCCATAACACCACTTTTATTGATGTATAACTTCCGAGTTATTTGATCAATCCTACCCAGATTTACAACATAGATAAAGAATCGCCTAATTATAATGTGTGCTTAACATTCGTTTTTTTCAAATTGCGGTGGTCAGGGGTGGAAATTAGAAAATCAAAAACAAACATTTTCGTACGCTTTATAGAAAATGATAAATCTAGGTTTAAAATTTGGTTGCTCTAGCTCTTATAGTCTCTGAGAAACAGGGGTTCATATGGACATACGGACGGACGGACAGACGGACAGACAGATGGACTGGGCCAGATCGATTCAGCTAGTCGTCCTGATCAAGAATATATATACTTTTTGGGGTCTCCGATGATTATATCTATGTGTTACATACTTTTGGATTTTGCTCCAATAACTCCGCTTTGCTTCTTTTTTACAAAAGGCAAAGGGGCTAACAAACACATTAAATTAATTTGGACTCCTGGTCACTCGGGAAACTTTGGCAACGAATTGGTGGACAAAACTGCTAAGGCTGCGGGCTTAGAGGACACCCCTAAGATTCACATTGACGAAAAGGCAGACCTTGCCGGTCTTATAGCCTCTCACGTTAAAGCCAAACACATCACAGACTGGAACTATTTCTTTTACAACTACAAAATCATCAACCAATTTGAAAACACCACCAAATATTCCCGCAACGTTAACCCTCACCATTCAAGAATTTATACCCGTCTTCGCATAGGCCACTCCACCATCTCCCACGGCCACCTTCTTAAAGGAACCAACCCCTTTTCCTGCCCTTTTTGCAGTTTATCTCTGCTAACCACAATTCACATTCTGGATAGATGCACTAAACTTAATCATGTACGAAAGAACTTACCTACACTCCCCTCAAACACTCTAATCAATCCAACAGAAAACAACATCCGTATACTAATAAAATTCATCACCGATATTGGTCTCTCCAACAAAATTTAAGCTTTTATAACTCTTTTAGCACAATATTAAGAATATATATGCACTTGTATATACAATATAAATGTAAATACAAAGTACAGCTGATAGCCCAGGCAGCTAGTGCCTAAACCCTGTAGTAGGTTAATAATTATATTGTTTACCTTTTAAGTAATAAATAAAATAAAATAAATAAATTACATTTTTACCAGACATAAAATAGGTCTAGTTCCGACTGCAATAATTGAGAAACTATTATGTCATTATAAGTAACGTATATCTTCACATCATCGGCATACATTAGTATGTTACAATTGGAGAAAACTTGAGGAAGATCATTTATAACAAGTAAGAAGTCTGTAGTCGAGTGTACCCGACTACGAGAGCCCCTTTGCCTACATATACAGCCATACACACACATACTCATACATACACACAGTTCTGCACGTACTTGGCCATTGCGCGCGCCTTTTAGCCCCCACGCTCTATAGCGCGGTACTTATTGTTGTATAACTTCCGTGTTTATGGTTTAATCGTTAACGAAATTTACAACGTAGATCAAGAATGCTTTAGTTAATATATGTACCAAAAATAGAATTTGAATAGTTGAAAATTGTGCCGTATAATCGAATTTTTCGAATTGCAAGATTCAGTGGAGGAAAGTCGGAAATCTAAAACAAACGTGTAACGCGTATGAACATTAAGCATCTAGATTCCAAATTTGGATGCTCTAGCTCTTATTTTGCGCGCGCTACAATACTCCCCGGGGCCCATAACGCCACTTTTGATGATCTATAACTTCCGAGATTTTTGATCAATCTTACCCAACACCGATCAAGAATGGTCTAATTATGATGTGTACCAAAATTAAATTTGATCGGTGGAAAATTGTGCTTAATAATCGATTTTTTCGAATTGCGGGGGTCAGGGGAGGAAATTTAAAAATCAAAAACAAACTTGTACAGCGTACGAACATAACGAATCTAGATTTCAAGTTTGGTTGCTCTAGCTCTTATAGTCTCCGAGAAACAGGCGTTCATACGGACGGACGGACAGACGACGAGACGCACAGACGGACGGACGGTCAAACGGACAGTCGGACAGTCGGACGGATGGACAGACGGACAGGGCTGGATGCAACTCGTCTTGTCGTCCTGATTCAGAATATAAATACTTTATGGGGTCTCCGATGATTATTTCTATGTAGTTACATACGTTTCGATTTTGCACAATTCCAATAGCTCCGCTTTGCTCTTTTTTTACAAAAAGGCAAAGGGGCTAAAAAGATTAAAAAGTAACGGACCTAGATGACTGCCCTGGAGGACACCAGATGAAACATATACGGATAATGATGATTTAAACATTACCCGTTGTATTCGCGATCTAAGGTAATCGTCGATCCAGTTGAGAAGGTCTTGAGGAAATCCAATCAAACTCTACTTAGTAATCAAGAGAGAGAACCACCACAGTATTCGAGTACACATGCAGGAACTCCATCAGGCCCAGGGTAATAAATTGGGCTAATGATATTAAGTTCGCTATATAGCGAACTTTTGAGGATAATGGGATTAAAAATGCAACTAGAAGTATTTAGCCTATACGTATAGTAACTGTCACAAGTCAAACTAGTGAATGAATACGTCCATTGAAAGAAATCTGCAAATAAATCGGCTGCCGCCTGATCAAAGTTTGCTGTCATTTCTTCATAACTAACATAATTAGGTAAAGTAAATGCCCTACGCTTATTGTTAACAAAGCTAAAAAATTGCTTAGGATTTTGCCGAAATTGTAGTCGGCAACGCCCTAGATAATTATTAATAATTATTAAATTATAAGCGTACTGCAGGAGGTTAAGTTTGTTCTGGCAATAACATACCGAGATAAATCGGTAATTGTTCTTGTAGACTTAAATCGTTTATAATATCTGGATTTCATATTTTTAAGCATAGCTAATTCCTTGGAGAACCATGGAGGTCTATTCGTCCTCTTATGGAGCACTAAAGGAACGCAACTATTAAAAAGTTTATCCAAAATATTATAAAAGATTGAATTCGTTTTATTAATGTCAGAAAAAACGTATAAAGGATCCCAGTTAGTTTTAGAAATAAGTAGATTAAGTTTGAAAAAGTTGCATTTTTTAAAACACCTAGATTTAACACCAGGGTTAAGCCGAAGATAATTCTTCATTAAAAGTGACATTATGGAACCCGTTGCGGCTAAGTGGTGCGCGCAAAATAAGAGCTAGAGCAACCTAATTTGAAATCTGAATTCGCTAAGATCATACGCTATACGTGTTTGTTTAAGATTTTCAAATTTTCTCCCCTTTCAACCGTTCAAATTTCTTTTGGTAAAATTGTTAAGTAGAGCATTTCTGATCTAAGCAGTGTATTTTGTTAAGATTGAACAATAAAAACAAAAGTTTTACAATACTAAGTAGAGCGCTTAAAGACATGGTGGGCTAAAAGGCGCGCGCAATGGCTTAAAGTACGTGCAGAACTTTTTGTATCTATGAGTATATGTGCATATGTGCTGTATATGTAGGCAAAGTGACTCTCGTAGTCGGATACACTCGACTACAGATTTTTTACCAGATTGTCCAGTGACAATCATGACATTTCATTTATTGGAAGTGAAGTTATTGCGTTTTAAATGTCAGTATGTTTGTGTTATCGGTGCAAAAATGAGCTTCGAATAAAGAGCCAACATTAAATTTTTATTTAAAATTGGTTAAACTTTTATGGAAACGTTTTAATTGAGTTTATGGCGATGATTTGTTATCCCGCAGCAGAGTGCACGAGTGGTTTCAATATATTCAAAATGATCGTGAGGACATAAATGACGAACAACATGTGGGCCAATCAAAATTCTTGACTACCGAAAATTCCATCGAAACTGTGGGTGAATTCATCAAAAATCAGCTAAAATCATCATTGAAATTGATGGAAATGGAATTGAAAATTTGGATTACGGAAGGTGTTTTCCGCACAAATTGACTGACGGCCAAAAAGTGATCACAAAAATCGACGTTTGTGGCCGATTATTTGACCAAAAATTACATTTCGACCATTAACCACGCGCCATATTCACCTGATATGACAACGTGCGCCATCTTCCTTTTGGGAAAAATGCATTTACCCATGAAAAGAAAGCGTTATGCAGACAAAGAGGCCATTCAAAAAGCATGCACTGGCATACTGGTGGCCATACCGGCCAACGAGCTAAAACACTGGTACGACATGCGTATGCATCGTGCAAAACGCTGTTTTGAAGCAGAAGAAAACTATTTTGAATAAAATGAATTGATTTTGCCGAAAAAACCCTTTGTTGATTTTTTTTTAGCCCCTTTGCTTTTTTGTAAAACAGGAGCAAAGCGGAGCTAATGAAAATGTGCAAAATCCAAAAGTATGTAACACATAGAAATAATCATCCGAGACCCCATAAAGTATATATATTCTTAATCCCGACGACAAGACAAGTCGATCTAGCCCTGTCTGTCCGTCTGAACGCCTGTTTCTCAGAGACTATAAGAGCTCGAGCAACCAAATTTTTAACCTAAATTTGTTATGACAAAAGGGCTAAAAAACAAAAAAAATCAGAGTTGAACATAATCAAACATATTACTTACACACACACACGCACTGTATTTCGTGAGCATCCTACAGAATGCCATCATAGCGTGCCATAGCTTGTCGTAAAAGGCGACTAAATGGATAGGGTAATACATATTCCTACAGCCAGAATAATGTGTGCAACCTATGCCGGCAAGGATGGTGGCCCAGATTCAAAATATTCAAATCCTTAAAGATGGGCTCGGACAATAAGCGAACGTCTGTTCTATCTTGTTTTACCTGCGTACTCCGGACTTCTGCCCAAGCGGACCTACTTAGGTTTTCGCAACTTGTGGGAAAAAATCAGAAATCCAATATAATACAAATAACAAGAAGGAAAGCTGTAGTCGAGTGTATCTGGCTACCAACACCCATTTGCCTACATTCACACATATACAGAGTTTTGTACAAACTGTAAGCTGCTGCGTGCGAATTTTTTTTCCGAACAAATACAGCTATACACACACTAACTGACACATACACACAGTACTGCACGTACTTTAAGTCATTGCGCGCGCCTTTTAGCTCCCGCGCTCAATTGCGCGATGCTTTAATGTTGTAAAACTTCCATGTTTATTGATCAAAGTTAACGAAATTCACAATGCTGATCAAGAATGGTCTAATTATGATGTGTGCCAAAAAGAATTCAAAAGGTTAAAAATTATTCTTAGTAATCGTTTTTAGCCCCTTTGCCTTTTTCTAAACACATAGAAAGAATCATCGGAGACCCCATAAAGTATATATATTCCTAATCAGGACGACAAGACGAGTTGATCTAGCCATGTCCGTCTATCCGTCTATCCGTCTGTCCGTCCGTCCGTCAGTCTGTATGAACGCCTGTTTCTTAGAGACTATAGGAGCTAGAGCAACCAAATTTTAAACCTATATTCGTTGTTTTCGTACGCTATACGAGTTTGCTTTTGATTTTTGAATTTCCTTCCGTGACCCCTGCGATTAGAAAAAAAAGATTATTAGGCACAATTTTCAAGCGATCGAATTTCTTTTTGGCACACATCATAACTAGACCTTTATTAATCTTAATCTATGCTGTAAGTCTGGGTAAGATTAATCAAAAAACTCGAAGGTTGTACATCATTAAAAGTGTAGTAATGGAGCCCGGGGGGGTGAGTGGTGCTCGGAAAATAAGAGACTAGAGCAAACAAATTTGTAATCTAGATTCTTAATGTTCGTACGCTTTACATGTTTGTTTCAGATTTTCGAATTTCCTCCCCTGACCAACTCAATTCGAAAGATTCGATTATAAGGCACAATTTTCAACTATTCAAATTTCTTTTTGGCACATAAATTATCTAAACATTAAACAATAAACATGGAAGTTACAGAGCATTAAGTATCGCGCAATAGAGCGCGGGGGCTAAAGACTTAAAGTACGTGCAGAACTGTGTGTATGGCTGTGTATTTTGGCAAAGAGGCTCTCGTAGTCGGGTACACTCGACTACATACATCTTACTTGTTTTTTTTCTCAAATTGCGGCGGTCAGGGGAAGAAATTACAAAATTTTAAAACTCGTGTAGCGTATGTAATTATCGAATCCCAATTCCAAATTTTGTTGCTCTAGCTCTTTTTTGCACTCACCAATTAACCCCCCGCGCTCCAATACACCACTTTTGATGATGTATAACTTTCGAGTTTTTTTTTATCAATCTTACCCAGATTCACAACATGGATCAAGAATGGTCTAATAATGTGTGCCAAAAAGAAATTCAATCGGTTGAAAATTGTGCTTAATAATCGTTTTTTCGAATTGCGGCGGTCCGGGGAGGGAATTCAAAAATCTAATATAAACTCGTATAGTGTACGAAAATAACAAATCTAGGCTTAAAATTTGGTTACTCAAGCTCTTATAGTCTCTGAGAAACAGGCGTTCATACGGACGGACAGACGGACGGACGGACGGACGGACGGATAGACAGACGGACAGGGCTAGATCGACTCGTCTTGTCGTCCTGATTAAGAATATATATACTTTATGGGGTCTCCGATGATTATTTCTATGTGTTACATACTTTTGGATTTTGCTCATTTCCATTATATCCGCTTTGCTCTTTTTTATGGTAAATGGGCTAAACATGGTGAACTAGATTCTAGAGTCATTGAATGTCCAAATCTGCTGGTTCTAAAGGAAGGAGTACTGCTATGACGATCAAAATTTTGCGGACTGCTTACACCAAGCAACCCGCAAAAGGTACACAGCTGAGGATATGGCCAACCACCTTATCTATGGGTTAATAAATGCTTGCGATGCTTCTATGTCGAGACGTTAACTAATCAGGAATGTAACACCCTTTTACTAGTAGAACGAGTAGCTTAACAAATTAAGTAAATCTTGCTTTAGGGTAAAAGAAAACTTCTGAGGACTAGGGAGCGTCCAGATGTCGAGATTAATCTACCTGTTTTCCGATTGGCCAATAGGGCCTTAAACATAGCATCAAGAAGAGCAAAGGCCATTGCTTCCGTCAAAAATGTAGAGATACAAATCTCAAGTCCAGACATCCTAATCAACAATATTACGACCCTCTTTCCGTTTCATATTATTACTGTGATTTATTATATTATTATTTTGTGGCCTTAACATCCCCATGGGGGTAGAGCGTGATGCAAAATCTCCCTCCACGAGTTCCTGTTCTGTGCGCGTGTTCAGCAGTTGGTAATACCAATAGCCGCCAGGACTTCCGTGACTTCGTCTTGTCACCGTAGACGGGGTCATCCCCTTCTACGTTTTCTACCAACTACCGCATCAAATACCTTACGAGATGGAGCTGGTTCATCCATATGTGTGACATGACCCAGCCAGCGAAGTCTCATAATGTGAATTTCCTGGACCACAATGGCCCAGTAGAGCTCACACAGCTCGTCGTGCAATCAAATACGATTGCTTGGCCAAAGATCTTTCGGATGATTTATCTCTCAAACACTCCAAGGGAAGCTGCGTCCATTTATGTTACTGTCCAGGCTTCTGCTCCATATAAAAGCACTGGAATGATGAGAGAGGATGAGAGTCTTGTAAAGTGTTTTTGTCCGGCGAGAGAGAGCTCTACTGTTGAACTGCCTACTGAGCCAATAGTAGCACCTGCTGGCAGCTGTAATCCTCCTTTTGATCTGCACACTAACATTATTATCGCCAGTCATGGTGGAGCAGAAGTATATAAATTCATTCAAGGCATAAAAGCTATAACTCCCTGCCGCCATAACTAGGAAGTATATTGAGTTCATGACCGTACAGGTAGGGGGATCTAGGCAGTCTGTCCGGTCAGTCTGAGCGCAGATTAACATATTGAACACATTCGCTCCAGCTGGATCGCTCAATTACCCCAATACTTCCTAGTTATGGTGGCAGGGAGTTATAGCTTTTATGCCTTGAATGAATTTATATACTTCTGCTCCACCATGACTGGCGATAATAATGTTAGTGTGCAGATCAAAAGGAGGATTACAGCTGCCAGCAGGTGCTACTATTGGCTCAGTAGGCAGTTCAACAGTAGAGCTCTCTCTCGCCGGACAAAAACACTTTACAAGACTCTCATCCTCTCTCATCATTCCAGTGCTTTTATATGGAGCAGAAGCCTGGACAGTAACATAAATGGACGCAGCTTCCCTTGGAGTGTTTGAGAGATAAATCATCCGAAAGATCTTTGGCCAAGCAATCGTATTTGATTGCACGACGAGCTGTGTGAGCTCTACTGGGCCATTGTGGTCCAGGAAATTCACATTATGAGACTTCGCTGGCTGGGTCATGTCACACATATGGATGAACCAGCTCCATCTCGTAAGGTATTTGATGCGGTAGTTGGTAGAAAACGTAGAAGGGGATGACCCCGTCTACGGTGACAAGACGAAGTGACGGAAGTCCTGGCGGCTATTGGTATTACCAACTGCTGAACACGCGCACAGAACAGGAACTCGTGGAGGGAGATTTTGCATCACGCTCTACCCCCATGGGGATGTTAAGGCCACAAAATAATAATATAATAAATCACAGTAATAATATGAAACGGAAAGAGGGTCGTAATATTGTTGATTAGGATGTCTGGACTTGAGATTTGTATCTCTACATTTTTGACGGAAGCAATGGCTTTTGCTCTTCTTGATGCTATGTTTAAGGCCCTATTGGCCAATCGGAAAACAGGTAGATTAATCTCGACATCTGGACGCTCCCTAGTCCTCAGAAGTTTTCTTTTACCCTAAAGCAAGATTTCCTTAATTTGTTAAGCTACTCGTTCTACTAGTAAAAGGGTGTTACATTCCTGATTAGTTAACGTCTCGGCATAGAAGCATCGCAAGCATTTATTAACCCATAGATAAGGTGGTTGGCCATATCCTCAGCTGTGTACCTTTTGCGGGTTGCTTGGTGTAAGCAGTCCGCAAAATTTTGATCGTCATAGCAGTTCTCCTTCCTTTAGAACCAGCAGATTTGGACATTCAATGACTCTAGAATCTAGTTCACCATGTTTAGCCCATTTACCATAAAAAAGAGCAAAGCGGATATAATGGAAATGAGCAAAATCCAAAAGTATGTAACACATAGAAATAATCATCGGAGACCCCATAAAGTATATATATTCTTAATCAGGACGACAAGACGAGTCGATCTAGCCCTGTCCGTCTGTCTATCCGTCCGTCCGTCCGTCCGTCCGTCCGTCGTCCGTCCGTATGAACGCCTGTTTCTCAGAGACTATAAGAGCTTGAGTAACCAAATTTTAAGCCTAGATTTGTTATTTTCGTACACTATACGAGTTTATATTAGATTTTTGAATTCCCTCCCCGGACCGCCGCAATTCGAAAAAACGATTATTAAGCACAATTTTCAACCGATTGAATTTCTTTTTGGCACACATCATTAGACCATTCTTGATCCATGTTGTGAATCTGGGTAAGATTGATAAAAAAAAACTCGAAAGTTATACATCATCAAAAGTGGTGTATTGGAGCGCGGGGGGTTAATTGGTGAGTGCAAAAAAGAGCTAGAGCAACAAAATTTGGAATTGGGATTCGATAATTACATACGCTACACGAGTTTTAAAATTTTGTAATTTCTTCCCCTGACCGCCGCAATTTGAGAAAAAAAACAAGTAAGATGTATGTAGTCGAGTGTACCCGACTACGAGAGCCTCTTTGCCAAAATACACAGCCATACACACAGTTCTGCACGTACTTTAAGTCTTTAGCCCCCGCGCTCTATTGCGCGATACTTAATGCTCTGTAACTTCCATGTTTATTGTTTAATGTTTAGATAATTTATGTGCCAAAAAGAAATTTGAATAGTTGAAAATTGTGCCTTATAATCGAATCTTTCGAATTGAGTTGGTCAGGGGAGGAAATTCGGAAATCTGAAACAAACATGTAAAGCGTACGAACATTAAGAATCTAGATTACAAATTTGTTTGCTCTAGTTCTTATTTTGCGAGCACCACTCACCCCCCCGGGCATCCATTACTACACTTTTAATGATGTACAACCTTCGAGTTTTTTGATTAATCTTACCCAGACTTACAGCATAGATTAAGATTAATAAAGGTCTAGTTATGATGTGTGCCAAAAAGAAATTCGATCGGTTGAAAATTGTGCTTAATAATCTTTTTTTTTCTAATTGCAGGGGTCACGGAAGGAAATTCAAAAATCAAAAGCAAACTCGTATAGCGTACGAAAACAACGAATATAAGTTTAAAATTTGGTTGCTCTAGCTCCTATAGTCTCTAAGAAACAGGCGTTCATACAGACTGACGGACGGACGGACAGACGGATAGACGGATAGACGGACATGGCTAGATCAACTCGTCTTGTCGTCCTGATTAGGAATATATATACTTTATGGGGTCTCCGATGATTCTTTCTATGTGTTTAGAAAAAGGCAAAGGGGCTAAAAACGATTACTAAGAATAATTTTTAACCTTTTGAATTCTTTTTGGCACACATCATAATTAGACCATTCTTGATCAGCATTGTGAATTTCGTTAACTTTGATCAATAAACATGGAAGTTTTACAACATTAAAGCATCGCGCAATTGAGCGCGGGAGCTAAAAGGCGCGCGCAATGACTTAAAGTACGTGCAGTACTGTGTGTATGTGTCAGTTAGTGTGTGTATAGCTGTATTTGTTCGGAAAAAAAATTCGCACGCAGCAGCTTACAGTTTGTACAAAACTCTGTATATGTGTGAATGTAGGCAAATGGGTGTTGGTAGCCAGATACACTCGACTACAGCTTTCCTTCTTGTTATTTGTATTATATTGGATTTCTGATTTTTTCCCACAAGTTGCGAAAACCTAAGTAGGTCCGCTTGGGCAGAAGTCCGGAGTACGCAGGTAAAACAAGATAGAACAGACGTTCGCTTATTGTCCGAGCCCATCTTTAAGGATTTGAATATTTTGAATCTGGGCCACCATCCTTGCCGGCATAGGTTGCACACATTATTCTGGCTGTAGGAATATGTATTACCCTATCCATTTAGTCGCCTTTTACGACAAGCTATGGCACGCTATGATGGCATTCTGTAGGATGCTCACGAAATACAGTGCGTGTGTGTGTGTAAGTAATATGTTTGATTATGTTCAACTCTGATTTTTTTTGTTTTTTAGCCCTTTTGTCATAACAAATTTAGGTTAAAAATTTGGTTGCTCGAGCTCTTATAGTCTCTGAGAAACAGGCGTTCAGACGGACAGACAGGGCTAGATCGACTTGTCTTGTCGTCGGGATTAAGAATATATATACTTTATGGGGTCTCGGATGATTATTTCTATGTGTTACATACTTTTGGATTTTGCACATTTT